>CM072923.1:194798020-194928020 GCA_036971965.1 Nyctalus aviator
CAGCGCCGCTCTGTCATTTCCCGTTTGTTTACGCGACTCCGCGGGTTTTCCCAGAGTTTCAAATTAGTGCCTTCTGCGGTGGGGGCTCCGGTACTCCCTCCCCTCTCCGCTGGGTGGGGGCGCCCCCAGGAGCTGGTGACCCGGGTTTGAGTTCAGGGACACCCATTCTGCCCTGGGTGGTGGGCAGATGCTGGGGGGCGGGGGGCAGGCCAGAGAGGTGGGCGTGGCTCCCCCACTGGCCCCCCTCCGTGCTCAGGGTCCCCCCATGTCCCCCTGGCTCCTGTGGAGCCATCAGGGTCTCACGCTGTGCCCAGGCCCCCCCCCAGGCCTCCCCCCAGGGCTGGGCTGTGCGGATCCCCCTTTTCTGGATGCAATGTGGGGTCATCGCAGGCTAACGGAAGCGGGAAGAGCCGGCGGTTTGGCAGCCTGGATCCCCGGGGGTCCCTGCCCGGATGCCTGCACCCCGGGCAGGGCCAGGACGCCCACGAGGGGGGATGCCCCGGGCAGGGTCCCCGGGCAGAGGGGGGGTGAGGGGCGCTCACGGGGGAACTCCAGCTGCAGCAGCCGCCCCAGCAGGACCCCACCTGTCACAGCCGCCCGCCCACAGGCATCGCGGGGACCTCACCCTCGGCCCTCCCGTCCCCCCGGACCCGGGCCAGAGGGCCCCCTTCCCTCGGGCCGCGGGGTGGGGAGCCAGGGGCCGGGCAGAGCGAGGGGGCGGTCTGCAGCCCTGACCGGCCCAGCGCTCTGTGATGTCATGGCGGGGGCCGGGGAGGGGGCCGGCTGTTTTTCTGGAGCTGGAGCCGGCGGGAGCAGACAAAGCCCAGCTGGCGGCGGCACCATGGCGCTGCGGGCCGGCGTCCTGCTCTGGAAACTCCTGCTGCTGCAGAGTGAGTGCGGGTGGGGCTGGGCGCCGCCCCAGCGCCTGTGGCTTTCGGCAAAGCCGCCGGCGGGAGCGGAGCCCCGCGAGGGGCTGCCGGGGAAGGGACAGGCGGGGGGACCTCAGAGACGACGGCCCCGGGCCCAGGAGGGTGTGAGCCTCCAGGTGCCCCTCAGGCGGAGCCGGAGTCAGAGGTCCAGGGCGGGGGGCGCGGAGGCAGCGGCCTGGGTCCCTCGGACGGACGGCAGGGGCCAGGCCGTGCTCCTGTGGCTGGAGGGGAGCCGCCGGGGACATGGGGCCTGGGACTGTGGGGCTTGCAGGGCCTGCTCCTTGGCTTCCTGCACGCACCCCCCCCCCCCGGCCCCCGCGGAGCTGGCCTGCTGACCCGGCACATTCCTCCCTCCTGGCGCCCGGCGCTCTGGAGCGGGAGCTGGGCTGAGGTGGCAGAAGTGGGTCCCTCCTCACGTCCAGCCGGTCGGTGCTCAGACCCTGCCCTTCAGGACCGGGGGCTCCAGCCCTGAGCCGGGGGTGGGGCGGCTCCAGGTGAGGCCCCGAGGCTCTGGCTGCCCTCGCAGGTGCAGTGCCTGCCTCCCCGACACCAGCTCCCGGTGCCCAGGCTCCCCGACACCAGCTCCCGGTGCCCAGGCTCCCAGACACCAGCTCCCGGTGCCCAGGCTCCCTGACACCAGCTCCCGGTGCCCAGCCTCCCCGACACCAGCTCCCGGTGCCCAGGCTCCCCGGCACCAGCTCCCGGTGCCCAGCCTCCCCGGCACCAGCTCCCGGTGCCCAGGCTCCCCGGCACCAGCTCCCGGTGCCCAGGCTCCCCGACACCAGCTCCCGGTGCCCAGGCTCCCAGACACCAGCTCCCGGTGCCCAGGCTCCCCGACACCAGCTCCCGATGCCCAGCCTCCCAGACACCAGCTCCCGGTGCCCAGGCTCCCCGACACCAGCTCCCGGTGCCCAGGCTCCCCGACACCAGCTCCCGGTGCCCAGCCTCCCAGACACCATCCCTGGTGCCCAGGCTCCCCGACACCAGCTCCCGGTGCCCAGCCTCCCAGACACCAGCTCCCGGTGCCCAGGCTCCCCGACACCAGCTCCCGGTGCCCAGGCTCCCCGACACCAGCTCCCGGTGCCCAGGCTCCCCGACACCAGCTCCCGGTGCCCAGGCTCCCCGACACCAGCTCCCGGTGCCCAGGCTCCCCGACACCAGCTCCCGGTGCCCAGCCTCCCAGACACCAGCTCCCGGTGCCCAGCCTCCCAGACACCATCCCTGGTGCCCAGGCTCCCAGACACCATCCCTGGTGCCCAGGCTCCCCGACACCAGCTCCCGGTGCCCAGCCTCCCAGACACCAGCTCCCGGTGCCCAGCCTCCCAGACACCATCCTTGGTGCCCAGGCTCCCCGACACCAGCTCCCGGTGCCCAGGCTCCCCGACACCAGCCTCCCTGGTGCCCAGGCTCCGGGCCTCGCTGACCCTCCATCCCCTGAGGGGGGGGCGGTGCTGAGAAGCATGCACCCCAGACCCAGCCAGTGGGGTCTAACCCGAACCCATCACTCACCATGCACCCCGAAGGGCAGGTGGTGTCCCTGCAGGGGCTGTGAGAGTTAGGTGGGCTGTGAGGGTTAAGGGGGGCTGTGAGGATTAGGGGGCTGTGAGGGTTAAGGGGGGCTGTGAGGGTTAAGGGGGGCTGTGAGGATTAGGGGGAGCTGTGAGGGTTAGGGGGGCTGTGAGGATTAGGGGGGGCTGTGAGGGTTAGGGGGGCTGTGAGGGTTAGGGGGGGCTGTGAGGATTAGGGGGGCTGTGAGGGTTAGGGGGGGCTGTGAGGATTAAGGGGGGGCTGTGATAAGGGGGCTGTGAGGATTAGGGGGGCTGTGAGGGTTAGGGGGGCTGTGATAAGGGGGGGCTGTGAGGATTAGGGGGGCTGTGAGGGTTAGGGGGGGCTGTGAGGAATGGGGGGCTGTGAGGGATAAGGGGGGCTGTGAGGGTTAAGGGGGGCTGTGAGGATTAGGGGGAGCTGTGAGGGTTAGGGGGGCTGTGAGGGTTAGGGGGCTGTGAGGGTTAAGGGGGGCTGTGAGGATTAGGGGGGCTGTGAGGGTTAGGGGGGGCTGTGAGGGTTAGGGGGCTGTGAGGGTTAGGGGGGGCTGTGAGGGTTGGGGGGCTGTGAGGGTTAAGGGGGGCTGTGAGGGTTAGGGGGCTGTGAGGGTTAGGGGGGCTGTGAGGGTTAGGGGGCTGTGAGGATTAGGGGGGGCTGTGAGGATTAGGGGGCTGTGAGGGTTAAGGGGGGCTGTGAGGGTTAAGGGGGGCTGTGATAAGGGGGCTGTGAGGATTAGGGGGGGCTGTGAGGGTTAAGGGGGGCTGTGGGAGAGGTGACCCCCCCATGTCCTGGCTTCTCCGGCTTTATCCCCACCCATAAACGGGGTGACAGCATCCACCTCAGCGGAGACTGCAAAAGGGACAAGTGGTAGAGCATCGACCTATGAACCAGGAAGTCAGGGTTCGATTCCCCGATTCCCAACAGGGCACATGCCCGGGCTGTGGGCTCAGTGCCCCAGTGGGGGGCGAGGAGGAGGCACCTGATCAATGATTCTCTCTCATCATTGATGTTTCTCTCCCTCTCCCCCTCTCCCTTCCTCTCTGAAATCAATAAAATGTATGTTAAAAAGGGGGTGTAGCTCAGTGGACAGAGCGTCGGCCTGCTGCCTGAAGGGTCCTGGGTTCTATTCCGCTCAAGGGCGTGTATGCACCTTGGTTGCTGGCACATCCCCAGTAGGGGGCGTGCAATAGGCAGCTGATCAATGATTCTTATGGACGTTTCTAACTCTCTCTCTCCCTTCCTCTCTGTAAAAAAATCAGTAAAATATATTAAAAATGTTGCTCAAAAAAAAAAAGGGGGCGGACAAGGGCCAGTGCCCCTCCCGGGGCTGTGCCGGGGATGTCAAGGCCACGGCCAGCCCTCCCCCGCGTGACTGGCTCTTCTTGTCCCTCCAGGCTCCGCGGTCCTGTGCTCCGGTGAGTGACCGCCCCGCTGCGGACAGTCCCCTCCCGTCCCCGCCAGGCCAGCCCGCCTGGTCCCTGCCCCCTGGACCCCGTCCCCTCCCTGCCCCCTGGGCCCACCCCCTCCCTGCCCCCTGGTCCCCGCTCCCTCCCTGACCCCCTGGGCCCACCCGGTCCTGCCCCCTGGGCCCCGCCCCTCCCTGCCCCTGGACCCCGCCCCCTCCTTGCCCCCTGGACCCACCCCCTTTCTGCCCCCTGGGCCCACCCGGTCCTGTCCTTAGCCCCCTGGGCCAACCCTGTCCTTAGCCCCCTGGGCCCACCCTGTCCTTAGCCCCCTGGGCCCACCCTGTCCTTAGCCCCCTGGGCCCACCCGGTCCCCTGGCCCCGCTCAGCGCCCCCCCTCCTCCAGGGCCGGCGGCGGGCGGCGCGGTGGTGGCCGAGGCCGCGGTGAGCGGGCCCGCGGGCGGCCGCGCCGAGCTGCGCTGCCAGAGCCCCCGGATGGTGTGGACGCAGGACCGGCTGCTGGACCGGCAGCGCGTGGCGCACTGGGACCTGCGCGGCCCCGCCGGCCCCGCGCGCCGCCTCGTGGACCTGTTCTCGGCGGGCGAGCAGCGCGTGTACGAGCCGCGCGACCGGGGCCGCCTGCTGCTGCCGCCCGCCGCCTTCCTGGACGGCAACTTCTCGCTGCTCATCCGCGGTACCTCGCGCCCCGCCCCCCGCCCCCCGCCTTTTACCCCCCGCCCCCCGCCTTTTACCCCCCGCCCCCCGCATTTTACCCTCCGCCCCCCGCCTTTTACCCTCCGCCCCCCGCCTTTTACCCTCCGCCCCCCGCCTTTTACCCCCCGCCCCCCGCCTTTTACCCTCCGCCCCCCGCCCTTCCACCTTCCACCCTCTCTGCCCCCCGCCCCCCGCCTTTTACCCTCCGCCCCCCGCCTTTTACCCTCCGCCCTCCACCCCTTCCACACTCCGCCCCCCGTTCCCCGGGCCCGCCCCCCGTCCCCCGCCTTTTACCCTCCGCCCCCCGCCCTTCCACCCTCCACCCTCTCTGCCCCCCGCCTTTTACCCTCCGCCCCCCGCCTTTTACCCTCCGCCCCCCGCCTTTTACCCTCCGCCCCCCGCCCTCCGCCCGCTGGAGCCCACGGCGGGAGGGCGCGGGAGGGGTCACGGCGGGGAGGGGGCGGGAGGGGTCACGGCGGGGAGGGCGCGGGAGGGGTCACGGCGGGGAGGGGGCGGGGGGGTCACGGCGGGGAGGGGGGGGGTCACGGCGGGGAGGGGGCGGGGGGGACGGCGGGGAGGGCACGGGAGGGGTCACGGCGGGGAGGGGGCGGGGGGTCACGGCGGGGAGGGGGCGGGAGGGGTCACGGCGGGGAGGGCGCGGGAGGGGTCCCGGGGGGGAGGGGGCGGGGGGACGCGGCGGGGATGGGGCGGGGGGGCCACGGCGGGGAGGGGGCGGGGGGTCACGGCGGGGAGGGGGGGGGTCACGGCGGGGAGGGGGCGGGGGGGACGGCGGGGAGGGCACGGGAGGGGTCACGGCGGGGAGGGGGCGGGGGTCACGGCGGGGAGGGGGCGGGGGGGGGTCACTGGGGGGGCGCGGGGGGGGGCCCGGGGGGGGGGGGGCGGGGGGCTCAGGGCGGGGAGGGGGCGGGGGCGCTGCCGTGCCCGGAGCCTTTGCTGGGCGAGTTCCCGCGGGGGCGGAGGTGGGAGGGCTCACGGCACGGGCGTGGGCACTGGGGGGCGCGGGCACTGGGGGGCGCGGGCACTGGGGGGCGTGGGCACTGGGGGGCGTGGGCCGGAGCTCACGGCGGTCCTCGCCCCCCTCCCGGCCAGCGGTGGAGGAGGCGGACGCGGGGCTGTACACCTGCAACCTGCACCACCATTACTGCCACCTGGACGAGAACCTGGCCATCCAACTGGAGGTCACCGACGACCGTGAGTGCCGGCCCCGCGGGACGCCCCTCCATCCCCCCCCGCCCCGCCCCGCCCGCCTCTGCCCCCCACCCGCACCCCGACCCCCTTCCCCCTCCCCCCCCCCCGCCCCGCACTGAGCGGCCTCCCCGCAGCCCGGGCCGCCGGCGCGCACTGGGACGGCGAGAAGGAGGTGCTGGTGGCGGCGCGCGGGGCGCCCGCGCTGCTGACCTGCGTGAACCGCGCGGCCGTGTGGACGGACCGGCAGCCGCTGGAGGAGGCGCAGCAGGTGGCGCACTGGGACCGGCAGCCGCCGGGCGTCCCGCACGACCGCGCCGACCGCCTGCTCGACCTGTACGCGTCCGGCGAGCGCCGCGCCTACGGGCCGCCCGTGCTGCGCGACCGCGTGTCCGTGCGCGCCGACGCCTTCGCGCGCGGCGACTTCTCGCTGCGCATCGAGCCGCTGGAGCCGGCGGACGAGGGCACCTACTCCTGCCACCTGCACCACCACTACTGCGGCCTGCACGAGCGCCGCGTCTTCCGCCTGACGGTCACCGCGCCCGCCCCGCCGCCGCCGCCGCCGCCGCCCCCGGGCAACGGCTCCCGCCCCGGCGGCGCCCCGGCCCCAGGTGCCCGGCCGCCCGGCTCTCCCGGGCTCCCCAGGCCGCCCCGGGCCCCCCCCTCAGGCCGCCCCGGGTTCCCCCCCATCCCCCGGCCGCCCCGGGCCCCTGGAAAACATCTAGGGGCCGGAACGGCCAGGCCCGGCTGCTGGGAGCCCGGCCGGCCCCTCCCCATCCACGGGAGGGCCCCTGGGGGCCAGCGAGGGGAGGCCCCGCGGGGGTCAGCGCGGGGTGAGGCTGGGGTCAGGGTGCACCGGCTGCAGCCCCGCCTCTGACCCCTGACCCCCCCCGCGGCCCCGCAGACCCCACGCTGGCGCGCGGCCGCAGCGTCATCAACGTGATCGTGCCCGAGGGCCGCGCGCTCTTCTTCCAGCAGCTGGGCTACGTGCTGGCCGCGCTGCTGCTCTTCCTGCTGCTGCTGCTCACCGTGGTGCTGGCCACGCGGCAGCGCCGGCGCGGGGGTGAGCGGGGCGCCCCGGAGCCTGGGTGCGGGGGTGAGCGGGGCGGGGGGCGGGGGGGCGCCCCAGAGCCTGGGTGCGGGAGGGGGGGCGGTTCCGGGCTGGGGGGCGGGCAGACTGCCCCCCCCACACGCACGCGCGTCTCCCTCCCCAGGTTATGACTACTCGGACCAGAGGCCTCGGAGGGCCAGAGGGTGAGTCTCCCCCTCTCCCCGCTGTCCACGTTGGGGTGGGCGGGGCCGGGCCCTCCCGCTGTCCTGACCCGCCCTCCCCCCCCAGGAAGGACGTGAACTTGTCGGAGTTTCCTGTGGCCACAGGGGACCAGGCCTTCTGCAGGAGCGAGGACTTCCCGCTGGGTGAGGCGCCGGCCACGCGCACAGACACAGAGACTCACACATGCACGCACATACATGCACACATACACAGACACACATACATGCACATGCACACACAGAGACTCACACATGCACACACACACAGACACACACAGTGGGGGGGCTCCCCTGGGGCTCACCGCTCTCCCCCCCTGCCCCCTGCCCCCCCAGATTACAAAAACAACCTCCTGAAGGAACGGGCCGCGCTGGCGCAGTGCCCCCCGCCCGCCAAGCACATCGACCTGGACAAAGGTGCGCGGCCGGGAGGGAGGGAGGCGCTGCCCTCAGGGCCGACCGGCCGTCCTGCGGGGAGGGCGGGGCGCCCACCGGCCGCTTGTCTTCCAGAGTTCCGGAAGGAGTACTGCAAGTGAGCAGGCGCCCGGGCTGGCCGGCCGGCCACCCTCCCCGGCGTCCGCCTGCCCGCCGCTCCCGTCCCTCCAGCGGCTGGTCCCGCTGCCCCAACCGAACCGGACTGAGCTGGCGGGAGAAGGCAGAGCCCTCCCCTGGAGCCGCCTCCAGAGCCCTCATCTCACCAGCAGCGGAAAGAGGGGGGGGACTCCTTGGCTCCGCCTGCTCCGGGCTGCACCCCGCCCCCAGCAGCCCCCTGCAGCGCGCACGGCCGGCCCTGCCCCCTCCGGCCAGCCGAGCCCACCGACGGTCACCCCGGGCTCTCCAGACCTCTGCCCTCTGGGGGAGCCCGGCCGCTGCAGGGGGCAGCGGGGGCCTGGGGGATGGGTCAGCCCGGGACTGGCACTGCCCCTTCCTCAGGCCTTCCTGGGGGAGCTGCCCTCCGGCTCCGGACTGCACTGCGTCTTGTTAGCCAGGCTGCCCTGCGCGGGTACGGGCCTGAGGACAGCATTCCCTGCCCGGGCTGATGTCCCTCTGCTGCCACCGGCCGCCTGGACTGTGGGGCCCTATCTCCGCTTCCAGCCTCCTTTGCAATCAGCTGCCTTGACAAACCCTGGGCTCCAGGCGACTTTGGGCCCCTCCCTGGGCAGGAGCCCGGGGCTGGGGCGTCATTTGGCTTCTGTTCTATCCAAAGACCGAGGACGGAGGAGGGTGAAGATGGTGCTAGAGTGGCCTCCGCAGCCACTCCAGACTCCAGACTCCGAATTGGCACCTCCTGGGGAACGGCCACATCACAATAAAGACCTTTCTGATTGGTAGACCCGCCTCTGCTGCCCCCTCCTCCTCCTCCCGGGCAGGCTGGGCCTTGGAACCCCAGATTCCTTCCTTCATCTGAAACCCCCCATCACCACCCTCGAGTGGAAGGTCTGGGTGGGGTGTCCTGAGAAGGGTGACCTACATTTTCAGCACTTACACCTGTTTGGGACGAAGTGTGGGGCTGCTCCTGAGGGTTTGTGTGTGTGTGTGTGTGTGAAATGTAGTTCTTTATTGGTTTCAGAGAGGAAGGAAGAGGGAGAGAAAGAAACATCAATGATGAGAGAGAATTATGGATCGGCTGCCTCCTGCCCGCCCCCACTGGGGATGTGCCTGCAACCCAGACATGTGCCCTTGGCCAGAATCGAACCTGGGACCCTTCAGTCCCCAGGTCGACACTGTTCACGGGGCCAAACTGGGTAGGGTTGTTTTGTGTGTGTTTTAAAAATATATTTTTATTGATTTCAGAGAGGAAGGGAGAGGGAGAAACATCACTGATGAGAGGATCATTGATCGGCTGCCTCCTGCATGCCCCCCCCCCCCACACACACACCCGGGGATGGAGCCCGAAACCCGGCATGTGCCCTGACAGGGAATTGAACCCTGACCTCCTGGCTCATAGGTTGATGCTCAATGACTGAGCCACACCGGCCAAGCTCCTGAGGGTTTATTTGAAGGTGTGTGCAGGGGCAGGAGGGGAGCATGCTGGTGGACGTGAGGACAGAAGGGGTGGTGGTAGCTCAGTGCTCTGAGAAGCAGGTGGGACTGGAGGTGTGAGGACTGACAGGTGGGGGTAACAAGGCACTGCAGAAGGGGCAGGTCCGACACTCCTGGGGGAGGGGCTGTGGCAGGAAGGAGCCCCTGTGTTCCCCCAACCCTGACCCCATCCTCCAAAGCCCCGTCAGGACAGCAGGGAGTGGACAGCCTCCGGGCTGGGGTGTGAGGAACGTGACCAGCTGAAGGAGGCGGCAAAAGCCACTCACACCACACGGTGGGTGTCCCAGTTCCCAGGCGGGGCACGGAAAGCTCCGGGCTGTTTTCATGAAGACGCCGTGTCAATAAACTCACACAAAGGAAATAGAGTCAAAAGATTTATTACTTTGCAGACCCCAGGACCCAGGCAGCGGGTGAGGGCAGCCCTCCGCCTCAGGTCACAAGCCTGCAGCAGGTGGTTGGCCTGGAGGTCACTGCTTTCTCAGAGGCTTTACTTTGGTTATTTTATTCTTAAATATTTTTTATTGATTTCAGAGTGGAAGAGAGAAACATCCACGATGAGAATCATGGATAGGCTGCCTCCTGCAGCCTACCCCTCACACTGGGAATTTTGAGCCTGCAACCCAGGCATGAGCTCTGATCAGGAAACAAACCGGGACCTCCTGGTTCTTAGGTGGATACTCAACCACTGAGCCACACTGGCCGGGCTGAGTGGTCATTTTATTTTTTTAAATATATTTTATTGATTTTTTACAGAGAGGAAGAGAGGGATAGAGAGTTAGAAACATCAATGAGAGAGAATCATCCATCAGCTGCCTCTTGCACACCCCTTACTGGGGATGTGCCCACAACCAAGGTCCATGCCCCTGACCGGGATCGAACCTGGGACCTTTCAGTCCGCAGATCGACACTCTATCCACTGAGCCAAACTGGTTCCGGCTGAGTGGACATTTTAAAAGGTTCTCAGGACCCTGACCTGTGTGGCTCAGTGGATAGAGTATCGGCCTGTGGACTGAAGGGCCCCAGGTTTGATTCCGGTCAAGGGCATGTACCTTGGTTGCGGGCACATCCCCAGTAGGAGGTGTGCGGGAAGCAGCTGATGGTTGTTTCTAACTCTCTATCCCTCTTCTTTCTTCTCTGTAAAAAAATCAATAAAATATGTTTTAAAAAAATGAATAAATAAAAGGTACTCAGGAAAAGCGAGGGCGAGGCTTGCGCAGGAATCCTAAGCTCTGGACCTTACCTGAGTCCAGATCTGGTGAGCAGGGTTGTCAGATGGGAGAATGCCCAGGCTATGACTCCAATAGCTGCCCCCCACCCCTCCCCCAGGACCCATAGTGGCTGAGGCAGGGAGGGAGGCTGGCCGGGTCCTGTGGTTTGAGAACGTGACTCTATCCCAGCCCCGTGGCCCCTGGCCCCACAGGCCACCACTTCCACTGAACAAAGCCCCGCCTCTCAGGGCCGAGGCCCTGGCCACAAACTCACCCCTGCAGGGGCCTGAGCTTGACCACTGAGGCATTGGCTGGGCATCTGTCAGCTGGGACAGATAACCTCGGGGTCAGACCACCCCATTGGAGGGCCTGGTGTAGAGGCCCTGTCTCCCTCCTTCCCTGGACACCAGTTGAGAGAGCTGTGACCGGCCCTCCCTCCAAGGCCATCCTGCCTGGCTCTGCAGGTCACCACCGAGGAACCCGAGACCCGAGGGGAGAAGGCCCTGGCTTTGCCCAGTGGGTACCACCCTCATGGAGCCAAGGGGACTGGAGGCAGGGTCTCCGGCTCAGGCTGACCTGGGATGGTCCCCAGCCTGGGCGCCTCTGGCCCCTAGTGGCCTGGTGGGGTCTCCTGCTCTGGCCCACTGCCCGAGGGTCAGGACCAGGCAGCTGGGTGATTTCCAGGCTCCAGCCAGCTTCTGGGGGGACAGGGGCCTCACCCCACCATCCCCATCCCTCTTGTTCTCCCTCCGGTGCATCCTCCTGGTGGCAGCGCTGCTCAGGGTCTCCCTTGAGGGAGGGCCTCAGGCTTGCTTGTTTGATTGACAGCGGCTGGGGGTGGGGGACCCTTCACCTGCGTCCTGGGCACCTCTGCACAGTGCGCGCCTGGAGCTGCGTGGTGACCCCTCCCCGCGCCCCCCGCTGTCACCTCGGCACCACACCCGTGTGCTCACACCTGCACGCCGAGCCCTCCCCACACCCAATGGACCGTGTTTCTCAGCCCCGTGGGCACCGGCAACGGGGGAGCCATGTCGGGGCTGGGAGGGGGCGGCGGGGGCGCAGGCTGCCGGTGTCCTCCGCTCCCTCCCGGGGCGACAGGGTCCTCGGCCCCCTGAGGGCCCCGCGGACCAGGGGGCTCTCCGAGGGCCGGAGGGCCGGTGTCAGGTGCCCGCCGCGCTCCGGAGGGGTCCCGGCGGGGCGGGGCGGGGCGGGGTCTCCCTTCCCGCAGCTCGGGGCGCCACAGGCGGGCGTCCCACCCACCTCCTGCCCCGGGCGCGCCCCGTCTGTCCACGCGCGGCAGCCCCGGGCCCAGAGCGTGTCGCGGGCGCCCGGTGCGCGGGGCTGGAGGCGGGGGGGGCGGGGGGGGGCCGGCCCGGGAGCGCGCGGCCGAGGCCCCGCGAGCTGCGCACTCACCGCCCCGCCCCCGCGCGCCCCGCCCCCCCGCGCCTGCGCAGCCCCGCCCCCGCGCGCCCCGCCCCCCGCGCCTGCGCAGCCCCGCCCCGCGCGCCCCGCCTCCCGCGCCTGCGCAGCCCCGCCCCCGCGCGCCCGTGACGCCAGCGCCGCCGCGCTCTCGGGCGCCCCCCGCGGGCCGCGCGCAGCGCCGCCGGGCGTCCCTGGAACTGCGCGGCCCGAGGGGGCGGCGGGCGCAGGACGCGGCCGGGCCTGGCGCGCTCCCAGCGGCGTCCCGGGCGCGGCGGATGGGCGGCCGCCGGCCGCGGGGCAGCAGGCGAGGCGCGCGCGGAGCGGGGGGCGGCGGGGCGGGCGCGGCCGGGGCCGCGGCGGCCGGGCCGGGCGCGGCGGGCGGGCGGGCGGGCGGGGCGCAGGCCGGCGGCGGGGAGGCGCCCGCGGCGGTGCCCGGGCCGGGCCTGAGCGCCGCCGCCGCGCCATGGCGGAGACCAAGATCATCTACCACATGGACGAGGAGGAGACGCCGTACCTGGTGAAGCTGCCCGTGGCGCCCGAGCGCGTCACGCTGGCCGACTTCAAGGGCGTGCTCAGCAACCGGCCGGTGCACGCCTACAAGTTCTTCTTCAAGTCCATGGACCAGGACTTCGGGTGGGTGCCCGGGCCGGGCCGGGCGGCGGGCGGCACCTGCCTGCGCGGGCGGGGCCGGGGGCCGGGGGCCGGGGGCCGGGGGCTGGGACCCCGGCCGATCCTCCGCCCCGCACGGTGTGTGTCCACCTGTCCGTGCCCCGCGCGGAGGCACGTGGGGCCCCGGAGCCGAGGACCCAGGGGGCGGGCGGCGGCGTCCTGCTCCCCTGCCCGCCCCGGGCCGGTCTGTGCGCCCGAGAGTGTGACCTGCGTGTCCAGGTCTGCGGCCCCATGTGGGACCTCTCAGACTCAGGCCCGCCGCCCCCTCTGTGTGTGTGTGTGTGGGGGGGGAATGTGGGGGGGCCCACAGGTGCCTGGAGAGCTGTGCCTTGGGGAGCCTGGGGTCCCAGGAACATTCACGGAGTGGGAGTGCCGTTGGGGAAGGGGTGGGTCCCCTGGTTAGGGTGGGGAGGGAACGGGGGACCTGGCACAGGGGTACGGATCTGTCTGGGGGCTCAGGACAGCCTACCCCTGGCCCCCCTCTTCCGGGATCCGGAGGTCAGCGCAGAGGTCAAAGGTCACTCCACCCACGCCCGCCCCGGGTTGCTTGCCATTGGGCCTCTGTCCCCGCCGAGCCACACGGCACTCGGTGTCCTGGGAGCTGGCTCCGGTCAGCCTCCAGCGCCCGGTCCTGGGGGCCGTCTGTGGAGAGGACGCCCCACGGGCGCTGGCCGGGCCCCGGGGGCCGGGAGCGGGAGGCGGGCCGTGGGCTCCAGGCCTGACCTGGCTCGGCCACCGGTAACCCGAGTCCCCCGCTCGGCAGGGCCGGGGAGGGGGGCCGGGCCCTGGGCCGAGCAGGTGTGCCCACGTCCTTGTGTGGGGCTGTGTCCGGGGACTTTGACATTGAGGCCACTTCCTGGATCCTGTGGTTGTCCCGGGCCCTGGGCAGCCAGGCCGGGTCAGGCCGGGGCCACTCTGCAGCTCGTGAGGACCTGGGGGGAGTTTGGACAACTGGACTCTGTTCCCCCCACACACACACCCCCAACTAAGGGGCGGGAGAGGGTGGGTGCGTCCCTGGCGGCCTCGGACAGACAGCAGGACGCCCCGGCCTGTGTGGCCGGCCTTCCTGCCGGCTCAGCTCAGGAGCCGCATGGGGCCGGCCTGCCGTGGGGCCTCCCGTGCCCCTCGCTGCCCTCGGGGGCTGCCCCTCGGGGTCCGGGCTGCTGTGGCCGTGACCGTCTGCCCTGTGAAAGGCACTTTCGCTTTCAACTTAGTCTATTATTCCGTGTTTATTTTTAAAGTATGTTTTCACTGGTTTCAGAGAGGAAGGGAGAGGCGGAGAGCGATAGAAACATTCATGATGAGAGAGTCAGAGCCCACAACCCCGGCGCGTGCCCTGACCCGGAATTGAACCGACTTCCTGGTTCATAGGTTGACGCTCAGCCGGCTCAATGTGGCTCAGTTTACCGCTTTCGCAGAGATTACCGAAGTCACACACGCTCTCTGTCACCAACCGAAGCCAGCACCGAGCGTGTGCCGGGCGTGTGCCCAGGTCCCAGTTTTTGTCCTGGGGCCAGAGCCATGGGGTCACCTACGAGTTGCAGAGACCCCCACCCCTCACGCACACCCTGCAGAGGCCGGCCTGCTGGGGGTTTGCAGGCCACGTGGGTCCCTGGCCTGGGAGGAGGGTGGGCAGACGGCTGGAGCAGCCCTGGAGTTCTTCAGGCCTGGAGGTGGCTGGGCGTGGGGCAGCGGGCAGGGCCCGCTGGGAGATGGGGCAGCCCTGGGTGCGAGGGGGGTCAGCAGGGGAATGGGTTTGGGGGTCCCTGGCCACCAGGTCCCCGAAGACCCCCTCCGCTGCCCCTGAGCTCTGTCTGCAGAGCCCAGGCGTGCCCGTCCTGTAGCCATGTATTCGGCGGGCTGGCTCCCTCTGGGAGGGGTAATCTGTTACACTTCAGTGCGAGTGAGACCTGGGTGCCTAGCGGACATGACTGGAGGTGTGGGGAGGGCGGGCAGGTCCATGACAGGGCGGCCTCCGTGGGAAGCTGTGAGAGCACCCTGGTGAGCCGGGCCTCCTGCTCCGCCCCCACCCCACGCCCCACTGCGGGCTGGGCCGGAGTTCCCTGAGTCTCTGTCCTGGCCACAGCCCAGTGAGGGGAGGGAGCGTCTGGGGGGGCCAGGACCATGTGCTCTGGGCTGGGCCCCACTTCCCATGGGTGTCCTTGGCCAGGTGGGTAGAGGGGTCCTACACCCTCCCCCACTTTCCCAGGCATGTCAGCTGCTCTGAACTAGCGAAACGGGGGTCCCTGGCCCGTGGTGGGTGTGGTGTGGGGAAGAGTGGGCCCTCAGTTATGTGACGCGGAGGGTCCTGGGTGCCAGCCTTGGGTCTGGGCTGGGTCACGGCCTCCCTGGCGCTCAGGTCTGCAGGGCTGCGGTGCCTGAGTGGGGGCAGCAGGTGTGGGGCGGCTCTTCCTGGGCCATGGGGTCCTGAGAAGGGACCCTTCTGCAGGCTGAGGTGCCCAGCTTAGGGGTGCCTGTGGGGCTGGCCCTGAAGGCGTCTGGGGGTGCCCCCTCCCCCCAGGCTGGCCCTGTCTCCTCCGTCTACGCTGCCCCAGGGTCCAGGGCCCCCTCGCTGTGTGTGAAGCTGTGCTCCCTGGTCAGGACCGCAGGGTGCCAGCTCTGGGGGCTCCTGCCACCTGCTGCTGCCCAGGACCTGCCCAGTAAGGCTGCCTCCTGCCCCGTGCCCTGGCCCGTCTCTCCGCTGGGCATGGTCCTCGGCATGGAGATCCCGCTGTGCTGGGAGGGCTGGGCTCCGGGCGGGAAGGCGTCTAGGCCCCTCCAGCTGCAGGCCCCACCTGCCTGGCCTGCTCCCGGGCCTCCGGGGGCCAGCGTGGGGAGTGTGGGGGCCACAGCCCATGCCCGTCGTGCCCAGGGCCCCTGCCAGCTGTGCTGGCTGCTGCTCCGCTCACCTCGGAGCCTGAAACCTTGACCCCCTCACGCACCTGTTTCTGAGCCCCGGGGTCATGGGCCTCCTTCCCAGAAGGGCTCTGCATCCTGCCCTCGCCAGCCCTCACGCCGCCTGACCGGGGGCCCGTTAAGACACAGGCCTGGGGTCCAGCTGGCGTGGATCTGCTTGAGTGTCGACCTGTGAACCAGGAGGTCACGGTTCAATTCCCGGTCAGGGCACGTGTCCAGGCTGCAGGCTGGCTCCCTGTGTGGGGCGAGCATGAGGCAGCTGATCTGATTCTCTCCCATCCTTGATGGTTCTGTCTCTCTCTCCCTCTCCCTTCCTCTTTGAAATTAACAAAAATGTTTAAAGATAATAATAAAGAAATAGGCCTGGCTGCCCGCTGTGCAGTGGGTCTGGCCACTGTTCAGAGGTCAGGGAGGGGCTCGCTGACAGCTTGGTGGGCCCAGCTGGCCTCTCAGGCCCGGAGTTGAGCAGGTGCAGCAAGTGGGGTCTGCTTGTCTCCCTGGGTGGGCGGGTGGCCTGCCCTCGGAGAGTGCGTGCATGTGTGTGTGTGTGTGCGTGCAGGGTGCGTGCACTGCGCCATCTCGACCTGCCTGTGTCCATGGGGTCCTGTGCTGAGGCTGCCGTGACCCAGGCCCTGTGCTGGGCTGGGGGGGGGGTGGTGCAGAGGAGAAGCCAGACAAAGGTCTTCCCCTGGGGTGCACACAGAGCTAGGCGGACTCCAGGCGCAGGTGCTGCAGAGGGCCGGAGGCTGGCCCCGGGCTGGGCCGGGAAGGGGCGCTCAGGAGGAGGCCTAGAGCCCAGGAAGAGTCTGTGGGGGCGGGACAGCCACACAGACTGACAGCTGGGCGTGTGCTGGGCACCTGGTCGGAGGGGGCTTCTCTGGGAGCACCCTGGGGAGAGCGGCCGTGTGTGTGTGTGTGTGTGTGTGTGTGTGTCTCTGTGTGTGGTGTCTCTGTGTGTGTGGTGTGTGTGTCTGTGTGTGTGCTATGTGTGTGTGTGGTGTGTGTGCTATGTGTATGTCTCTGTGTGTGTGTGTGTGTGGTATGTGTGTGTGTGTGTGTGGTGTCTGTGTGCGTCTATGGGTCTGTGTGTGTCTGTGTGTGTGAGGGGGGATGAGGGGGCTCACGGATGTGTTTTCCCGCAGGGTGGTGAAGGAGGAGATTTCTGCGGACAATGCCCGGCTGCCCTGCTTCAATGGCCGCGTGGTCTCCTGGGTGAGTCTGGGGGCGTTGGCAGAGGGCATTGGTCTCCTGGGTGAGTCTGGGGGCGTTGGCAGAGGGCATTGGTCTCCTGGGTGAGTCTGGGGGCGTTGGCAGAGGGCATTGGTCTCCTGGGTGAGTCTGGGGGCGTTGGCAGAGGGCATTGGTCTCCTGGGTGAGTCTGGGGGCGTTGGCAGAGGGCATTGGTCTCCTGGGTGAGTCTGGGGGCGTTGGCAGAGGGCATTGGTCTCCTGGGTGAGTCTGGGGCTGTGGCAGAGGGCATTGGTCTCCTGGGTGAGTCTGGGGGCGTTGGCAGAGGGCATTGGTCTCCTGGGTGAGTCTGGGGCTGTGGCAGAGGGCATTGGTCTCCTGGGTGAGTCTGGGGCTGTGGCAGAGGGCATTGGTTGGGGTTGGAGTGGTCCCTGAATCGTAGGGGGCGGGGCTCAGGCTAGCTGGTTGCCTGGGCCCTGGGCACCCTGGGCACCGCTGAGCCTCACTGTCCCCCGCAGCTGGTCCTGGCGGAGGGCGCGCACTCGGACACGGGCTCTCAGGCCACCGACGGCCACGCCGACCTGCCCCCCGCACTGGAGCGGATGGGTGGCATCGGGGACTCCCGGCCCCCATCTTTCCAGTAAGAACTGGGGGCTGAGCCCATGGCCCTGTGGGTCCTGGCTGTCCCGGGGCGGGGGCGGGGGCAGCCGAGCAGGTGGGTGGGGTCAGGGTCTCGCCAGGCAGGGGGAGGCAAGGGCTGAAAGGGTCCCCGGCCCTGGGGGCCCCGTTTGCCCAATGCTCTTGTCGGCACAGCCCGAACGCGGCCAGCAGCCGTGATGGGATGGACAACGAGACGGGCACCGAGTCCATGGTCAGCCACCGGCGGGAGCGGGCCCGACGCCGGAACCGGGAGGAGGGTAACGGCCCCGCCCCCCCAGTCCCCCTGCCCCCGCGCCCCGCCCCGCCAGGGAGGGGGGGGTCTCTGGGGAGAGTTCCCAGTCCCCCTGCCCCTGCGCCCCGCCCCGCGGGGGGGGGTCTCTGGGGAGCGGCCCCAGGCCCCCCTCCAGCCCCTCAGGCCCGCTGCCGCCGGGCGATCACCGGGGCCGCCGGCCTCCGGGGGGTCCTGTCCTCGGCTCACGTCCCTCCTGTCTCCACAGCCGCCCGGGCCAACGGGCACCCGCGGGGGGACCGGCGCCGGGACCTGGGCCTGCCCCCCGACAGCGCCTCCACCCTGCTGAGCAGTGAGCTCGAGTCCAGCAGCTTCATCGACACCGACGAGGACGACAACACGAGCCGGTGCGCGGGCACGTGCGTGTGTGCAGGCGTGTGGGCACGCGTGTACAGGCGTGTGGGCACGCGTGTGCGGGCATGTGTGAAGATGTGTGCTATGTGTTTTGATGTGTGTGTGCGCGCAGGTGTGTGTGGCCATGTGCAGGGGTATGTATGTGTGCATGAGTGTTATGGCTGTGTGGGTGCACAGTGTGGTGGCTGTGGGTGTGTGCGCAAATGGGCATGTGTGTGTGGGGTGTGTGTCATGTGCACACGCATGCATGGGTGTTTCACAGGAATGTGTGTGTGTTGTGTACATGTGTGTGTGCACACAGGCGTGCCTATGTGCACTTGGTGAACGCACCAGTGTGTGCCATTGTGGAGGCCGTGTGGCTCACCTGGCGTTGTGTGTGTCTCCATGTTCACCTGAAGGCAGTGGTCCCGTGGTGTGGGGTTTGCATGTCGCACACGTGCAGAGCGGGATGTGTGCAGCCGGGAGCTGAGGTGCTGACAGACACCACCTGCCTCCCCTGCCACCTCCGGGCCCCGCCCCTCACTGATGTGCAGGGGGTGGGAGGCCTGTGTGTGGGCACCTTCTCCCTGCAGCCCCCTCCAGCCCCTGACCTCTGCTCTTCTGACCTTTGTGCCCCTGACCCCCGCCCCGCCACCTGGCACCCCAGGCTGAGCAGCTCCACCGAGCAGAGCACCTCCTCCCGGCTCATCCGGAAGCACAAGCGGCGGCGGCGGAAGCAGCGCCTCCGGCAGGCGGACCGCGTAGGTACAGGCGGGAGGGCGGGCAGGGTCTGTGCTGCCCTCCCAGCCTCACCCGCGCCCGGCCCTCCAGGCCTCCTCCTTCAGCAGCATCACCGACTCCACCATGTCCCTGAACATCATCACCGTCACGCTCAACATGGGTGAGGCTCTGGTGCCCTGGGGGGCCGGGGCCCGGGGGGGCCCGGGGCGGGGTATGGGGGCCCGGGGCGGAGTGTGGGGCCCGGGGGCAGGACACAGGGGTCCCAGGGCGGGTGTGGGGGACCAGGGCGGGGTGTGGGGGACCAGGGTGGGTGTGGGGACCAGGGCGGGTGTGGGGGACCAGGGCGGGTGTGGGGACCAGGGCGGGGTGTGGGGGACCAGGGCGGGTGTGGGGGACCAGGGCGGGGTGTGGGGACCAGAGCGGGTGTGGGGACCAGGATGGGTGTGGGGACCAGAGCGGGTGTGGGGACCAGAGCGGGTGTGGGGACCAGGGCGGGTGTGGGGACCAGGGCGGGTGTGGGGGACCAGGATGGGTGTGGGGGCCCGGGGGTGGGTGTGGGGGACCAGGGCGGGTGTGGGGGACCAGAGCGGGTGTGGGGACCAGGGCGGGTGTGGGGGACCAGGGTGGGTGTGGGGGCCCGGGGGTGGGTGTGGGGGACCAGGGCGGGTGTGGGGACCAGGGCGGGTGTGGGGGACCAGGGCGGGTGTGGGGGACCAGGGCGGGTGTGGGGGCCCGGGGGTGGGTGGGCTGCTGACTGCCCTCCCCCCAGAGAGGCACCACTTCCTGGGCATCAGCATCGTGGGCCAGAGCAACGACCGGGGCGACGGCGGCATCTACATCGGCTCCATCATGAAGGGCGGGGCCGTGGCTGCCGACGGCCGCATCGAGCCCGGGGACATGTTGCTGCAGGTGCGGCCCGGGCGGTGGGGGCGAGAGGCCTGCTCCCCTCCACCCCCCACTGCACCCCCACCCCCAACCTCACCCCCCACTGCACCCCCCACTGCACCCCCCACTGCACCCCCACCCCCCACTGCACCCCCCACTGCACCCCCCACTGCACCCCCCACTGCACCCCCCACTGCACCCCCCACTGCACCTCCATCCCCCCACCCCACCCCCCACTGCATCCCCCACCCCCCACCCCACCCCCCACTGCACCCCCATCCCCCCACCCCACCCCCCACTGCACCCCCACCCCCCAACCTCACCACCCACTGCACCCCCCAACTTCACCCCCCACTGCACCCCCCATCCCCCCACCCCACCCCCCACTGCACCCCCATCCCCCACCCCACCCCCCACTGCACCCCCATCCCCCAACCCCACCCCCCACTGCACCCCCATCCCCCACCCCACCCCCCACTGCACCCCCATCCCCCAACCTCACCCCCCACTGCACCCCCCATCCCCCAACCCCACCCCCCACTGCACCCCATCCCCCCACCCCACCCCCCACTGCACCCCCACCCCCCCACCCCACCCCCCACTGCACCCCCATCCCCCAACCTCACCCCCCACTGCACCCCCATCCCCCACCCCACCCCCCACTGCACCCCCATCCCCCAACCTCACCCCCCACTGCACCCCCATCCCCCAACCTCACCCCCCACTGCACCCCCATCCCCCAACCTCACCCCCCACTGCACCCCCATCCCCCAACCTCACCCCCCACTGCACCCCCATCCCCCAACCTCACCCCCCACTGCACCCCCCATCCCCCAACCTCACCCCCCAATGCACCCCCATCCCCCCACCCCACCCCCCACTGCACCCCCATCCCCCACCCCACCCCCCACTGCACCCCCATCCCCCAACCTCACCCCCCACTGCACCCCCACCCCCAACCTCACCCCCCACTGCACCCCCATCCCCCCACCCCACCCCCCACTGCACCTCCATCCCCCAACCTCACCCCCCACTGCACCCCCATCCCCCAACCTCACCCCCCACTGCATCCCCATCCCCCAACCTCACCCCCCACTGCACCCCCATCCCCCAACCTCACCCCCCACTGCACCCCCATCCCCCAACCTCACCCCCCACTGCACCCCCATCCCCCAACCTCACCCCCCACTGCACCCCCATCCCCCCACCCCACCCCCCACTGCACCCCCATCCCCCAACCTCACCCCCCACTGCACCCCCATCCCCCAACCTCACCCCCCACTGCACCCCCATCCCCCAACCTCACCCCCCACTGCATCCCCCATCCCCCAACCTCACCCCCCACTGCACCCCCATCCCCCAACCTCACCCCCCACTGCACCCCCATCCCCCAACCTCACCCCCCACTGCACCCCCCACCCCCCAACCTCACCCCCCACTGCACCCCCATCCCCCAACCTCACCCCCCACTGCACCCCCATCCCCCAACCTCACCCCCCACTGCACCCCCCACCCCCCAACCTCACCCCCCACTGCACCTCCATCCCCCAACCTCACCCCCCACTGCACCCCCATCCCCCAACCTCACCCCCCACTGCACCCCCATCCCCCAACCTCACCCCCCACTGCACCCCCCACCCCCCAACCTCACCCCCCACTGCATCCCCCACCCCCAACCTCACCCCCCACTGCACCCCCATCCCCCAACCTCACCCCGCACTGCACCTCCACCCCCCAACCTCACCCCCCACTGCATCCCCCACCCCCAACCTCACCCCCCACTGCACCCCCATCCCCCAACCTCACCCCCCACTGCACCCCCATCCCCCAACCTCACCCCCCACTGCACCTCCATCCCCCAACCTCACCCCCCACTGCACCCCCATCCCCCAACCTCACCCCCCACTGCACCCCCATCCCCCAACCTCACCCCCCACTGCACCTCCATCCCCCAACCTCACCCCCCACTGCACCCCCATCCCCCAACCTCACCCCCCACTGCACCCCCATCCCCCAACCTCACCCCCCACTGCACCTCCATCCCCCAACCTCACCCCCCACTGCACCCCCCACCCCCCAACCTCACCCCCCACTGCACCCCCCATCCCCCCACCCCACCCCCCACTGCACCCCCCATCCCCCAACCTCACCCCCCACTGCACCCCCCATCCCCCAACCTCACCCCCCACGGCACCTCCATCCCCCCACCCCACCCCCCACTGCACCTCCATCCCCCAACCTCACCCCCCACTGCACCCCCCATCCCCCAACCTCACCCCCCACTGCACCCCCATCCCCCCTCACCCCCCACTGCACCTCCATCCCCCAACCTCACCCCCCACTGCACCTCCATCCCCCAACCTCACCCCCCACTGCACCTCCATCCCCCAACCTCACCCCCCACTGCATCCCCCACCCCCCAACCTCACCCCCCACTGCATCCCCCACCCCCCAACCTCACCCCCCACTGCACCCCCCACCCCCCAACCTCACCCCCCACTGCATCCCCCACCCCCAACCTCACCCCCCACTGCACCCCCATCCCCCAACCTCACCCCCGCACTGCACCTCCACCCCCCAACCTCACCCCCCACTGCATCCCCCACCCCCCAACCTCACCCCCCACTGCATCCCCCACCCCCCAACCTCACCCCCCACTGCACCCCCCACCCCCCAACCTCACCCCCCACTGCATCCCCCACCCCCAACCTCACCCCCCACTGCACCCCCATCCCCCAACCTCACCCCGCACTGCACCTCCACCCCCCAACCTCACCCCCCACTGCATCCCCCACCCCCAACCTCACCCCCCACTGCACCCCCATCCCCCAACCTCACCCCCCACTGCACCCCCATCCCCCAACCTCACCCCCCACTGCACCTCCATCCCCCAACCTCACCCCCCACTGCACCCCCATCCCCCAACCTCACCCCCCACTGCACCCCCATCCCCCAACCTCACCCCCCACTGCACCCCCATCCCCCAACCTCACCCCCCACTGCACCCCCATCCCCCAACCTCACCCCCCACTGCACCCCCATCCCCCAACCTCACCCCCCACTGCACCTCCATCCCCCAACCTCACCCCCCACTGCACCCCCCACCCCCCAACCTCACCCCCCACTGCACCCCCCATCCCCCCACCCCACCCCCCACTGCACCCCCATCCCCCAACCTCACCCCCCACTGCACCCCCCATCCCCCAACCTCACCCCCCACTGCACCTCCATCCCCCCACCCCACCCCCCACTGCACCTCCATCCCCCAACCTCACCCCCCACTGCACCCCCATCCCCCAACCTCACCCCCCACTGCATCCCCCACCCCCAACCTCACCCCCCACTGCACCTCCACCCCCCAACCTCACCCCCCACTGCATCCCCCACCCCCAACCTCACCCCCCACTGCACCCCCATCCCCCAACCTCACCCCCCACTGCACCTCCATCCCCCAACCTCACCCCCCACTGCATCCCCCACCCCCAACCTCACCCCCCACTGCACCCCCATCCCCCAACCTCACCCCCCACTGCACCCCCATCCCCCAACCTCACCCCCCACTGCACCTCCATCCCCCAACCTCACCCCCCACTGCACCCCCATCCCCCAACCTCACCCCCCACTGCACCCCCCACCCCCCAACCTCACCCCCCACTGCACCCCCCATCCCCCCACCCCACCCCCCACTGCACCCCCATCCCCCCACCCCCACTGCACCCCCATCCCCCAACCCCACCCCCCACTGCACCTCCATCCCCCAACCTCACCCCCCACTGCACCCCCCATCCCCCAACCTCACCCCCCACTGCACCCCCCATCCCCCCACCCCCACTGCACCCCATCCCCCCACCCCCACTGCACCTCCATCCCCCAACCTCACCCCCCACTGCACCCCCATCCCCCAACCTCACCCCCCACTGCATCCCCCACCCCCCAACCTCACCCCCCACTGCACCTCCATCCCCCAACCTCACCCCCCACTGCACCCTCCACCCCCCAACCTCACCCCCCACTGCACCCCCCATCCCCCCACCCCACCCCCCACTGCACCTCCATCCCCCAACCTCACCCCCCACTGCACCCCCCATCCCCCAACCTCACCCCTCACTGCACCCCCACCCCCCACCCCACCCCCCACTGCACCCCTCACCCCCCAACCTCACCCCCCACTGCACCCCCATCCCCCAACCTCACCCCCCACTGCACCCCCATCCCCCAACCTCACCCCCCACTGCATCCCCCATCCCCCAACCTCACCCCCCACTGCACCCCCATCCCCCAACCTCACCCCCCACTGCATCCCCCACCCCCCAACCTCACCCCCCACTGCACCCCCATCCCCCCACCCCCACTGCACCCCCATCCCCCACCCCACCCCCCACTGCACCTCCATCCCCCAACCTCACCCCCCACTGCACCCCCCATCCCCCAACCTCACCCCCCACTGCACCCCCCATCCCCCCACCCCCACTGCACCCCATCCCCCCACCCCCACTGCACCTCCATCCCCCAACCTCACCCCCCACTGCACCCCCATCCCCCAACCTCACCCCCCACTGCATCCCCCACCCCCCAACCTCACCCCCCACCGCACCCCCCATCCCCCCACCCCCACTGCACCCCCATCCCCCCACCCCGCCCCCCACTGCACCCCCCATCCCTCCACAACCCACCCCCCACCCCCACCTACCGCATGGACGGTCCCCCAGGTAAACGACGTCAACTTCGAGAACATGAGCAACGACGACGCCGTGCGGGTGCTGCGGGAGATCGTGTCCCAGACGGGGTGAGGGGGGCGGATGGGGTGAGGGGGGTGGACGGGGTGAGGGGTGAGGGGGGCGGACGGGGTGAGGCGGGGGGCATGCGGGGGGGCACCCAGGCACCCGGGGCCTGAGCGGCACCCAGGCCTCGCCCACAAGACCGGCCGTCCCCGCCCTGCAGGCCCATCAGCCTCACGGTGGCCAAGTGCTGGGACCCCACCCCCCGGAGCTACTTCACCGTCCCAAGAGGTGAGTGATCGTGGGCTGGCGGGGGGGTTGGGGGGATGGGGGTGAGAGTGGGGGGGTGAGATGGCTGGCGGTGGTGGGTGGTGGTGGGCGGTGGGGCTGGGGGGGTGCCCAGCCGGCCTACGGCCTCTTTCCGCTTGGCCCGTGCTCCACTTTGTCCTGTCTGTCCCTGTCCATCTTTCCTTCTGTTGCCGTCTGTGGCCTCCCAGCTGACCCCGTCCGGCCCATCGACCCGGCCGCCTGGCTGTCGCACACGGCGGCGCTGGCGGGAGCCCCGCCCCGCTACGGGACCAGCCCCTGCTCCAGCGCCGTCACGCGCACCAGCTCCTCCTCACTGACCAGCTCCGTGCCTGGCGCCCCTCGTGAGTGCAGCTCTCAGCTCAGGGAGCCGAGGCCCGGGGCCCAGGCCAGGCCGAGGCGCCCTGGGCGGCCCCCACCCTGGGGCCCTGCCGGCCTCCCTCCTGCTGCTGCAGGGCCCCGGTCGGAGGCAGGGCCCCGGTCGGAGGCAGGGCCCCCGGGTCGGAGGCAGGGCCCCGGTCGGAGGCAGGGCCCCCCGGTCGGAGGCAGGGCCCCCCGGTCGGAGGCAGGGCCCCGGTCGGAGGCAGGGCCCCGGTCGGAGGCAGGGCCCCCCGGTCGGAGGCAGGGCCCCGGTCGGAGGCAGGGCCCCCCGGTCGGAGGCAGGGCCCCCCGGTCGGAGGCAGGGCCCCCGGGTCGGAGGCAGGGCCCCGGTCGGGGGCAGGGCCCCCCGGGCGGGGGCAGGGCCCCCCCGTCGGAGGCAGGGCCCCCCGGTCGGAGGGAGGGCCCCGGTCGGAGGCAGGGCCCCCCGGTCGGAGGCAGGGCCCCGGTCGGAGGCAGGGCCCCGGTCGGAGGCAGGGCCCCGGTCGGAGGCAGGGCCCCGGTCGGAGGCAGGGCCCCCCGGTCGGAGGCAGGGCCGACACCGGCCTCAGGCTCCCGCTCCTCCTGTGCACACCCTCTGCGGTGGGGGAGGCCTGAGGGGCCGAGCCAGCCTGGGTCCTGCCCAGGGTCTTCTGTGGCAGGGCGGACAACTGCGTGTGTGCATGCGCGTGCACATGTATGTGTGTATGCATGCCTGTGTGGAGCCCCATCTGCTTTCTGCCTCTAACATGGCTAACAGCCCTGGGGGGTGCTGATGTCCCCCTGGGCTGCGGCCATGGTGGGGGGCTCCCCCTGGTTCGTGCCGGGCCCTATGGAAGCACCTCCAGGAGGAGGAGACGGGGGCTCCCAGTGCCGGCCTCAGAGGGTGCGGGGGCACCGGGGCGGGCGGCGGCCTGTCCGCTGAGGGGGGCACTGGGGGCACCGGGGCGGGCGGCGGGCACCGGGGCGGGCGGCGGGCACCGGGGCGGGCGGCGGGCACCGGGGCGGGCGGCGGGCACTGGGGCGGGCGGCGGGCACCGGGGCGGGCGGCGGCCTGTCCGCTGAGGGGGGCACTGGGGGCACCGGGGCGGGCGGGGGCACTGCAGGCGGGGGCACCGGGGGCAGGGGGCGAGGGGCGGGCACCGGGGGTGGGCGGCGGGCACCGGGGCGGGCGGCGGCCTGTCCGCTGAGGAGGCCGTGCTTGTAGAGCTGGAGGAGGCGCCGCTGACCGTGAAGAGTGACATGGGCGCTGTGGTCCGGGCCATGCAGCTGCCGGACTCGGGGCTGGAGATCCGTGACCGCATGTGGCTCAAGATCACCATCGCCAACGCCGTCATCGGTGAGCGTCCCCGTGCCGGGGCGGGCGGGGCGGGCGGTACGCACACAGAGCGCGCACACACACGCACACACGCACACACGTGCACGGCCGCCCCGGCTGACGTGAGCCCCGCAGGCGCGGACGTGGTGGACTGGCTGTACACGCATGTGGAGGGCTTCAAGGAGCGGCGGGAGGCGCGCAAGTTCGCCAGTGGCATGCTCAAGCGCGGCTTCCTGCGGCACACGGTGAACAAGGTCACCTTCTCCGAGCAGTGCTACTACGTCTTCGGGGACCTGTGCAGCAGTGAGTGGAGGCTGTGCGGGGGGTGGGTGGTGTCCCCAGGGCCTGCCCGCCCCGTCCACCTACCCGCCCACCCTCTCTGGCCTGCCCACCCTGCCTGCCCACCCGCCCACCCTCACCGGCTGGCCCCGCCCACCTACCCTCACCGGCCTCCCCTCTCGCAGCTCTGGAGGCCCTGAACCTCAACAGCGGCTCCAGCGGGGCCTCCGACCAGGACACGCTGGCCCCGCTGCCCCACCCGGCGCCCTGGCCGCTGGCGCAGGGCTACCCCTACCAGTACCCGGGGCCGCCCTGCTTCCCGCCCGCCTACCAGGACCCAGGCTTCAGCTATGGCAGCGGCAGCGCCGGGAGTCAGCAGAGCGAAGGTGAGAGCCTGCCTGCGTGCCCGCTCCCTGCTGTCTGCTCCCCGCGTGCCCGCCCTCTGCCCTGCGTGCCCGCCTTCTGCCCCGTGTGCCCGCCCTCTGCCCCACGTGCCCGCTCCCTACTGTCTGCTCTGTGCTTGGAGTCTGGGGGGGCTCCCTTTGCAAGGGAGGAGTGGTGAGGGAGGTGGGGAGGAGGGGCCTGGAGGCTCAGGGGTGGTGGGGCCGAGGCAGGAAGCGGGAGACGGGAGGGAAGGGGGTGGCCTGGGCTGGGAGCACAGGGTGTCCAGGACCCAGTGGACAGACAGCGGGAGCCAGAGGCCGTCCATCCCCATAACCACGCCCTCCGGGCATGTGGGGAGCGAGGGGATGGGGGAAGACATTCCATGAGGAAGGCTGGCCTGAGGGCCCAGGGTCTGGGAGACGCCAGGCAGATGGCCCCGCAGGCGAGGCCGGGCGGAGGGGAGGCCGGGCAGGAGAGCAGGCGGCGGGGGCCGGCCGGGCCCGGCGTGTAACTCGTGTATCCCTTGCTTTGTGCTGAGCAAGCCTTAGACTGAGGACTAGCGGCTGGACCCTCGGGGCCGGTAAGCCAGGGCCCTGCCCGGCGTCCCTCCTGGCGTGTCCCTCGCCGGCCGGCACCCCGGGCTCCCGGCGTTTCCGAGAACCCGGACGAGGCTGGGCCGCGCCGTTAGCCAGGGCCCCGGGGTCCGACGGAAGGTGGGGGTCAGGGTGGGGGGCCCAGGTTGGCCAGCGGGAGCCTCAGTTTCTCAGGGGCAAGACCAGGCCCTCGGTGCAGGCGTCGGAGTGAGGTGTGGGGGCACCACGCTGGCCCCCGTGTCCCTGCCTGCCTGATCCCCCGCCCCCGCCTGCTGCGGCTGCGCCTGTGTCTCTGGGCGGTCCGCTCCTGCCCTGGTGTCTGCATGGCTGCCCCCCCTCCCGTCTCGGACCGCCAGGCCCTGCCCTGGTGCCGGCCGCGGTCCGTCTGGAAGAGGCAGGCCTGGCACCGACAGCCCGTCCCCCCTTCCTCCGTCCCAGGAAGCAAAAGCAGCGGGTCCACGCGGAGCGCGGGCGGGAGCAGCCGGCGGGCCCCGGGCCGCGAGCAGGAGCACCGGAGGCCGGGAGCCGGGGGCAGCGGCAGCGAGTCCGACCACACAGCCCCGAGCAGGGCGGGGGGCGGCGGCTGGTGGGAGCGTCCCGGCAGCCAGCTCAGCCAGGCCTCCACCGCCGCCCCGGGGCTCCCCCCGCTGCACCCCCTGACGAAGGCATACTCGGCGGTGGGCGGGCCGCCGGGGGGGCCCCCCGTCCGGGAGCTGGCCGCCGTGCCCCCCGAGCTGACGGGCAGCCGCCAGTCCTTCCAGAAGGCCATGGGGAACCCCTGCGAGTTCTTCGTCGACATCATGTGACCGAGGACGGGGTGCCCTCCCCGGGCGGCCTCGCGGTGGGCTCGGGGGTCCTGCTGTCCCCCCCGGAGGCGCTGCCTCTGGAGCTTGTGTGGCCTCGTCTTAGCTGTGGCCGTCGGGGGTCAGGCAGCTGTCCATGTGCAGCAGGGGCTGTGCTGTGGGGTCTGGGCTAGACAGCGTGGGGGCAGCCCGTCTGTCCTGGCCAGAGCAGCCGTGTCCATGCGGACTTGGGGGGCCTCTGTGCAGGCGGGTCTGACCTGCCCGGTGGCGAGGGCCTCGGGGACCCCGTGTGCCCCCAGCACTGCAGACAGGTCCCCGGCCTGGTCCCCACGGCCACCCCGTGTGCAGGCCCTGCTCTTCTTGCTCAGACGGGGCGGCCATGCTGGGGTGGGAGGGAGCCCCCGGAACTCCCTGGCTGCCCGGTCGGTGTAATTTATTTATTTATTTCTTGGCCCGTGTCCTGTGGGAGGCGGTGGCCAGGTCAGCCGCGCAGCAGCTGGAGCAGTTTGTGTGTCCCCGCGTGGAGGCACAGGGCGTGTCTGAGCGTGGGGGCCGGTGAGGGGGGACGGGAGGCGTGGACTGGCCCACGGATGCCCCGCTGCTGCAGGACGGGTCTGGGGAGAGGGGCCGGCCTGCCCTCCTGCTGTCCTCAGGTGACCGCTCACCCCGCCCCCCCACCCCACCCCCGCACACATGCCTCCTCCCGGCGAGCTGGCCTGCAGGTGTCTGCAGTGTGGATACTGTGTTGTGTCTGCGTGTAGATGCTGCGTCAAGTCACAGGGCGTCGGACAGTGAACGGAGCTGCTTCTGTGTAAATGCTATTTTAAACACTAAAAAGCATTTAATTTTATGGGACTGACTGTGCCTGTGTCTCCTCCCTCCCGCCAGCTCCCTCAGATTCCTGTGTGGGGGCTGGGCCAGCCTCCCCCAGGGTCTGGCCAGTTGCTGGCAGCCCGCAAGGTCCTGGCACCACGTCTTCTGTCCTCGGTGCTGGCTCCTGGCTCCAGGGGTCCTGACGGCGGGCGCTGGCCTTGGTCCTGAACCCCCCACCCAGCCAGGCTCTGTCCGCGGTGCTGGCGGTGGGCTTACCCCACTACCGGCTCCGGCCAGGACCGGGAGAGAGGAGGAAGCTGGTGCCCCGCACCAAGGGGGCCTCCGTCCTGCACTGGGGTCCATGTCAGGGCGGCTGTAGCCCACTCACCCACCTCCCACCCCTGGTGGTGATCGGAGGGGTGCTGGGTGGGGAACCTAGGCTAGGCCCAGCCAGGTGAGTGATGCCCAGCTTGACCTGCAGGTGACCCAGCTGTGGCTTCCTTGAGCCCTCCGCCTGGGTGTGGCCGCGGGGTCCCTGGGCAGGCCTGGCTGGACGGGACAGCCTGACTGGTGCCCACGTGGTGTGACCTCACAGGGCCAAGCATGGGCCCTGGGGGTCTTGGGTCACAGGCAGCAGTCAGCCTGAGGTCAGGACCTAGGGGTGGGCCTGCAGGCTGCTCTGCAGGAAGGAGCTAGGTCTGGGCGCCCTGGGGCGAGGTCGCTGGGTCGTGGGCTCCACCCCTGCTGCCGCCCGGCCCGCTGGCACCGCCAGGACCCCCTCCCTGGGAGGACGCGGGCGGGGTGGCCGCCGGCTGCCGCAGCAGCTGGTAGCACCTGGGCAGGTGGAAGGTGGCCAGGATGCCCAGGACGCAGAGGAGGCTGGCGCCCATCTGCACGGCGGGCTGGTAGGCCACGTGCACGTTGGCGAAGAGGGGCACGAAGGAGACCCAGGTGATGAAGTAGGCCAGCATGGCGAAGGTGAGGCTGCGGGCGCCCTCGCGGCGGCCGGGCTGGCGGTGCACCAGGAAGGTGCTGAGGAAGCAGAGCGAGGCCAGCACGGCGTTGCCGGCGTGCACCAGGGCGAAGCCCACCCAGGAGCGCACACGGCAGTGCACCAGCGCCTCCGTGGGCAGCACCTGCCAGTCGGTCACCACCTCCGGCGGGAAGGCCGCCAGGTACCAGGCGCACAGCGCCGCCTCCGCCAGCACGGCCAGCAGCACCGCCAGCCAGGCCCGCCGCCCCCGCAGGTGCCCGCGCAGCCGGTGCGCCCAGCCGGGCGGCAGCTCCGCCTCCACAAAGACCTCGGCCGCCCGCAGGAGGAGGGCGCTCAGGCAGCCCGTGAGCGGGAGGTGCAGCAGCGGCTGCTGGGCCAGGCAGGCGGCGGGCCGGGGCCGGCCGGGCAGCAGGAGGACGCTGAGGCAGGCCAGGCCCAGGCAGGCCAGGCCGAAGCAGGCCCGCGGCCCGCCCGAGGCCTGCACCAGGGGGCTGTCCCGGTGCCGGAGGAACAGCCCCAGGGCCGCCAGCACCAGGCCCAGCGTCAGGGCCAGCAGCGCGAGCAGCACCAGCACGGCCGGCTCCCCCCAGGCCAGCCACCGGGGCCTGCGGGCGAAGCAGCGCGGGCTCCTGTCGGGGGACCACTGGTCCTGGCCGCACGGGGTGCACAAGAGGTCATCTGTGGGCCGAGGGGAGAGGGCGCTGGGGCACGGCTCCCCTGGCCCCCCTGGGCTCCCGCCTCTGAGCCAGGGCACGCCAGGACCCTCTGGGCCGTGTGTTCCTCTCCCTGAGGGGCCCTCCACACCCCTGCTCAGCCACATGGACCAGCGGGGAAGGGCTGGCCGGAAGGGGCTGACCTGGGCTGCGCCGGTAGCTGCCCGCCTTGCAGTCCACGCAGTCGTAGCAGCAGGAGTGGAACCCCTTCACCCGGCGCACCTGGCCCTCCTGGCACTTCCTGGAGCACTGGGACACGGGCCTCTGGGGCGGGGCCTCGGACTCAGGCCTTGCTGGCTGGGTGCACCCCTGGGGCCTGGGATGGCTGCCCCCTCACCCCCGCCCCCGCCCCTCCCAGGCGCTGCGGAGCAGCTGTGGGGGGGGCCGGCCGGGCACTCACCGCGTTCCCGGGCGTGTGCCAGCGCATCTGGGACAGCTGCAGCTGCAGGCGGCCGTCGAAGCTGCCGACCGTGCGCAGCTCGGGCTCCGGGTCCCGCCACACCCAGAGCTTCAGGTCGTAGGCCATGTCCACGTTCCCGCTGGCATCGAACCGCAGCGGCAGGCCCCGCACCCGGAAGCTCATGTTGTACATGTTCTCCAGGAGCTGGCGGGGTGTGGGCAGTGGGCAGTGGGTGGGGAACCAGGGGGGGTATCCCAGCTGCCAGCCCCAGCCTTCCCCTCTGCCCCCCCCTCTCGGGCACACGCGGGGCCGGCCCAGCTCCCCCGTCCTCACCTGCCAGGGCCTCACGGGCGCCCGAGGGGGGCAGCCCGAGGCGTTGCAGAGCAGCGTGTCGTGCAGGGCCTGGGCCACGCTGTACACGGCGGCGTAGGCCGAGAAGGCCTGGTGGTGCAGGAGGCCGGCCGACAGGTCCTCCGGCGAGACGCGGTCGCACTGCAGGCAGCGGGGCCACACGCGCCCCTTGGGGTCCGGCTGCCCCGCGTCCAGCGAGGCGCAGAAGGCGGGGTCGGCCGCCCGGGCCAGGCGGGCGTGCACGTAGGCCGGGAAGTCGGGCATCGGGGCGCCCCGCTGCAGGAAGCCCAGCACGGTGCCCACGCGGGCCAGGCCGGGCAGGGACAGCACCGGGGCCGAGGTCAGCCAGGCCTCGCTGGCCACCCACACCTTGGGCGCCAGCCCGGAGCGGATGCTGAAGCTGAAGAGGGCGCGGGCCGCCCGGGCGGAGGAGAAGAGCACCACCACCTGCACGCGGCTCTGGTTCACCTGGCGCAGCAGCCCCCGCGCCTCGCCCAGCTGCGGGCCGTGGGCGGCCGCCGGCAGCAGCCCCTCGTGGGCGATGCAGAGGCCCCGGGCGCCGGCCAGGCTGGAGAAGAGGCTCAGGCCCTGCCGCCCGTACTCGTCGTCGCTGCCCACGGCAGCCACCCAGTTCCACTGGAGCGCCTGCAGCAGCGCCACCACGGCCGCCACCTGGGCGCGGTCGCTGGGCACCGTGCGGAAGAAGGAGGGGAAGGCCTCCCGGTCGCTCAGCCGGCCCGCGCTGGCCCCGTAGCTGACCTGCAGCGGCCGGGGGGGGGGAGGTGTGTCCCGATGGGGGTCCCCCCAGGGTGGGCCGGAGGGGGTGGGTGGCGCGTGGGAGACAGAGGGGCCTCCCCGGGGCGGGCCGGACGGGGTGGTGGTTCAGGGGACACGGGGGACCCCCTGGGGCCGGAGGGAGGGAGTGGGTGGTGCGGGGGGGGGGGGCAGGGGCGCACCTGGGGCCGGAGAGAGGGGGTGGGTGGTGCAGGCAGGGGGTGGGTGGTGCAGGGAGGGAGGGGGTCGGTGGTGCGGGGGGGGGGGAACAGGGGCGCACCTGGGGCCGGAGGGAGGGGGTGGGTGGTGGCTGGAGGGGGTGGGTGGCGTGGGGGAGGCAGAGGGGACCCCCTGGGGCTGGCTGGAGGGAGGGGTGGGTGGTGTGGGGGGGGCAGGGGCACACCTGGGGCCGGAGGGAGGGGGTGGGTGGTGCAGGGAGGGAGGGGGTGGGTGGCGGCTGGAGGGGACACGGGGGTGCACCTGGGGCCGGAGGGAGGGGGTAGGTGGTGCGGGGGGGGGGGCAGGGGCGCACCTGGGGCTGGAGGGAGGGGGTGGGTGGCGGCTGGAGGGCACACGGGGGTGCACCTGGGGCCGGAGGGAGGGGGTGGGTGGTGCAGGGAGGGAGGGGCTGGGTGGTGCGGTGGGGGGGGCAGGGGCGCACCTGGGGCATGAGGAAGAAGCCGAAGAGCTTGCCGGTGACCAGGGCCAGCTCGGTGGAGTGGGGCCCGATGACGGCCAGCACGCGGGGCCGGTACCGTGAGTAGTCGCAGTAGGCGGCGACGTCGCGGCCGCCCGCCTCGGCCATGAACCCCAGGCTGGGCTTCATGGCTACCACGGGCTCCGAGCAGCTGTCGAAGATGTCGTGGCCCAGGCGCAGGCCGGGCAACAGGGCCGAGCCCCGGTTGATCTCCTCCACGGCCATCATCATGGCCAGGGCCCAGAGCAGGCCGAGCGAGGAGAACCTGGGGCCACACGGGGCTGCAGGGGACGGCGCCTCGCCCCCCACCCCCACCCCCTGGGAGCCCCCCGCCTGCGCGCCCCGCCCCGCTCCCTACCTGGTGCACACCGTGGTGTTGGGCTGGGTCCTGGGGCCCAGGCCCGCGTCCTCGGCCGCGCCCAGGGGGAAGAGCCCCCCCAGCACGTAGTCCCCCCGCATCCGGAGCTGTCGGGACAGACACAGCGGGGCCCCCGCTCCGAGGCCCAGCAGAGCCGAGAGGCCCAGCAGAGCCAGGCCGGCCATGGTGGAGACGGCTCCTGATGGTGATGGCCGGTGGTGGACCGGGCAGGGTGAGCAGGGCTGGGAGGGGAGCAGGATTTGTTTAGCAAAACCCTCCTCCCCTGCCAAGCCCCTTCCTGAGCCCGAGGCTGCACACGGCAGGCGCTGCTGGTCATCCTAACGCGACCAGGCCTATGGCCGACAGCTCGGAGCAGCTCCTGCCCATGACCTGTCACCTGCTGGCGCCCAAGCCCCTCTCACCCACCCACTCGGGGAGGGCAGGAGGGACGCCTAGGATTCCTCTGCAGCAGGTCCTGGGCTCTCCAGCTGCCCCGCCCGGGAGTGGGCACAGAACACGGGTCTCTCCCACCCTGGGGGGGCCATCCGCAGTCAGGAGGGGCTCCACCGGCACCCACAGGCAGCCTGAGGGGGGCCGTGCCTCTCAGCCCGCCTGGGAACTGGGCACGGTGTGGCGGGAAGCGTTGGGAGCCCGTGGCTGGCGGTGCCCCCGCCGGGTCTGGCACCTGACAGAGCGGGGGCCTCCCTCTGGGGACAGGGCTCTGGCTGGGCCCCCAGGGGCTGCATGCAAAGGAGGGAGAAAAGCTGTAACCAAATGGGCCCCCGCGGCTGAGCAGCTCCAGGTGTGCAGAGAGCACTGCCCCCTCTCCCCGCACCTGGGCCTCGCTGACCCTGTGCTGGGGCGGAGGTGCAAGAGGAGCCGGGGAGGGGGCGGGGCTCGGGGCGGCTCAGCCCTGGCAGATGTTTACAGGAAGTGTCTCCACCGGCCTGTGGGGAGGGCCCACACAGCTCGGCACACTCAGAACACGCACATGACACCCACAGGTGCACGCGCGCGCACACACACACACACCACACAGTGCACGGACCAGCACACCCACGCGATGGATTCCCACACCTCCATGACACAGACCACTGCACCTGCATGCTACACACTGCAGCACACGCTCGCGCACACACACACACACACACACACACACAGCCTGCACTCTCTGGCCCATGTGGCCCCCAGGCTGTTCTTCCTGCATTGTCACCGGCCTGTGCCCGCACCACCTGCGGCTCAGCTCTGCTTGGTGTGGGTGCAGCAGCGGAGCAGGCACTGCACTGAGGCCCTGATATTGGGGGGCAGTGATCAAGGGGACCCTCAGGACACTGTGGCAGAGCAGCCCCCTGGGCCGGCCCAGGCCCGCCTAGCTCGCCCCTCAGGTGCTCCCTCTGTCTTCTCACCAAGGAAATGACAGCTCCGTGACCTTGTTGGGGGGGTGGGGGAGCTGCTCCCTGTGGCTGGCTTGCCCTGCAGTCCTGGCTGTGGGCTCGGCCGCCCCCCCCCGCCCCTCCCTGGCAAGCAGACGCGGGGATCAGGCGGCACCCCCCCTGGAATGCAGGATGTGCTTCTGTGACTGTCCTTTATTTACGTTGGGAAAGTCATCACCCGTATTGCAGTGTTCAAGTCATCGCCCAGCACGGCTGTGGCACCAGGGTCCTGAGCTAACAGTGCAGAGCGGTGGGCGGGCCAGGCTGGGGGTGCCCGTCGGCCAGCCCCTCACCCAAAGAGGTCCAGGCCCCGCTCTGCTGCGCACCCCGAGTCTCTGGGCTCCAGGGGGACGGGCAGCAGGGGCGGGGGGTGGGGATACAGCATCGCTGGGCGCCAGGGAGGCCAGCTGGCCCAGCAGGCCCAGCAGGCAGGGGCTCCTGGGGGCTTGGGGGCTGAGCTGTGCAGACTCACAAGCAGCTGCCTGGGAGCAGTGTGGCCGCAGGAGGCAGGGCCGGCCTGTGCTCCCGCTGCCTGCTGTGCGGGGGCCACGTGGGCCCCTGGCTAAGGAGATGGGGGCGGGGAACAAGACGCAGTGCTCATGCTGCCCAGGCTCCCTTCCTGCCCCAGGGACAGCCCGCCTGCCACCGACGCCAGGACCCAGGGCTGAGAAGCACAGGCTTGCTGATCGTCGGCGGGTGAGGAGCCTGCTCTCCGAGGACCTGGGACTCCCGCTGCGCAGACCGGACTCAGGGTGAGGGCAGCCCCTTGTGTGGACTCTGATCCAGCCCCGCTGCCCCTGCCTTCTGCCCCTCACCCACCCTCCCGGCCGGCGCCTGCCTTCTCATCTGCAGCCCAAGCGGGCCGTGCCAGGCCCACGGCCCCCACAAGCTCAGCGGCAGGGGGACAGTGGCGCCTCTGCCCCAGGCACTCCCCCCCCCCCCCCGGGAGCTCCGCGGGGGGAGGGGGGGACTGAGGGGCCCCGGCTGCCCAGCCCGACCCCGGGGGCGGGGGCCGGGCCGCGGGGGCCCTAGGGCAGGTCCAGCAGGGCGTGCTCTGCGTAGAGCTTCTGGGAGATGTCGTACACGTGCTCGATGAAGGGCAGGGCCTCGCCCAGCATGGCCACGGCCTGCTCGGCGGACCCCACGTGCATGGCCTCCAGGAAGACCTTGCGCGTGGGCAGCGTGCAGAAGGCCACGGTGACGGCCCGGCGGACGATCCAGGGGTGGTAGGCGGCCAGCGAGGCGTTGTAGGAGTCGGTGCAGAGCGTGGCCGTGCGCGCGTCCTCCGGGCTGGTGCGCAGGCCCTCCAGGAAGAGCTGCAGCCAGCGCAGCGCCCGGTGCAGCCGCAGCACCGTCCGGCAGCCCGAGTCCGGGTGGTGGGAGCGGCGCTCCAGGTCCACCAGCTGGTTGCCCACCTCGTAGGCCACCATGGACTGCAGGCTGCAGTAGTGGTCCCGCTGGGGCCCGCTGCACAGGCGCTCCATCACCTGCAGCTTCGCCACCACGTCCTTGGAGATGAAGGAGAAGATGGCGCCCAGGCTGTTCAGGAACCTGCGAGGGAGGGAGGGGAGGCAGAGGCTGGGCCCCGGGTGCCGCAGGGCCCGCCCCGGGGGTGGGGGGGCTGGCTGGGGAAGCCCCCCGTGACCCCCCCAGCCCCCACGCACCTGACCAGCCCCCTCCAGCCCGCGAGGTAGTGCTCCAGCAGCACCTCCTCCTTCTCGTTGAGACACTGCTTGAAGCTGACCAGGACGACCTTGAGGTTGAAGTCCGACTCGGCGCCGTCCATGGCCGCTGGGGCTGGGGCTGGGGCTGGGGCTGGGGCTGGGGTCGTCTCCATGGGAATGGGCTCACTCCTTCGCGGGAGGGGCAGGAGGAGAGAGACAGCTGGGGTCCCAGTGCTCCCCGAGAGCCCACTCCCTCTGGGACGCCCACCGGACCCTGCCTCGCCCCTTCCCGGAACAGGGGCCCACAGACCTCGGCACGGCCTTCCCCTGCCCCTCAGACCTGCTTCCCCCACCCACCGGGTTTTCCTGCTTCTGCGGGTCTTATGTGTCTCTTTCTCATGAGAACGTCTGTGGTCGCTACTTGCAGAAATGCATGCTGGGTCCCCAGCTGGGTCCCCACCCAGCGCCCGGGGGGCGGGCGAGGAATAACGCAGACGGGAAATTGCGGCAGGGGAACGAGGGGAGGAGTGAATGGACAGTGAGGGGAGGTGTGATGGCCGGGAGGGGGCTGGGCGGCCTGGCCCTTCGGGGAGCCAGCACCGAGGCCGCAGGCCAGCGTGTGCTGGACAGATGGACAGACACCGGTCCTTTCCTGCTCTGGATCCTGCTTGCGTTCATACAGTCGCTCCACAAACATCCAGGCACCACACGCCATTGGGTGCCACTGAGCACCCTAGCGCCCTCGTTGGCGTTGAAGTGTGGCTCTCCTGGGCCCTGGGGACTCAGCGGCACCTCACTCACCTCAAGTCCAGGACAGGCTCCCATCCCATTGGGGCTGGGGGTTCCCCTGCCTTTGGTGCTGGGTGCCCTGTGGGGACCCGGCGAGGGAGGGAGGCCACCCGAGCTGTGCAGCCAGGAACCGGGCATCCGGGCGCCTGGGCTGGCCACTCACCATCCTAAGGCTGGGCCTCCACCTCGGGGGGGAAAAGGGTCAGCACGCCCTGCCCTGCCCACCGTCCGGGCTGATTGGGCTCAGTGAGTGGGTTGGCCTGAATGCCTGGCATGGGGTGGAGCCCTCAGAGGTGAGCTCACCCCGTCTCAGGTGTGGGGGCGGCCAGGCCTCAGGAAGATGTCCCTCTGGAGACTCCCAGCACCCCATCCCCAGGGCCCCCGTTCTCTGCCCACGGAGCAGATGGCCTCCGGGCACTCAGGGCCACCTTCCTGGCCACCGGACATCCTGTGAGCCTGACCTTCCTGCCCGGAGCCCCGGCCAGCAGCCCACAAGGGCAGCCGGGAGCCTCCGGAGCCTGGAAACAGGAAGGGCAGTGCAGCTGAGGGTGGCAGCGGGCCAGCTAGGGAAGGTGGTGCAGGACAGGCCAGGGCTCCCCGGGGGCAGCCCTGGGCCAGAGGTCAGGGCTCAGCGGGAGGGCGCCCCAGCCCCCGAACCCCGTGGCTGACAGCAGGCTGCGGTCCCCTGGAGAGGGGAACCCCCGCCCCTGCATCCAGGCCCCGAGCTGGGAGCAAAGTCCGCCCAGGACGGCCTGCAAGTCTCGCCTGGGAAAGGGGCACCGGGCGGCGCCGGGCTCGGGCGGGGTGGGGCCGTTCCTGGGCAGGTGCTGCTCCCGCTGAGGCTCAGGGACGGGACAGGGTCCCGGGGTGCGGGGTCCCGGGTCCGGGATGGCGGGGAGCCGGGTCCTCGGCCGCCCCGTCCCGCGTCCGGGGTCCCGCGCTCGCCTCGGAGAGATGCCCGGCCGGACCGGCCCGGTTCCGGGTTCCCAGCGCCCTCCCGCGCCCGCCGCGCCCGCCGCCCGGCTCACCTGCGGTGCCTAAGCCGCCGCCGCCGCCGCTGCCGCCACTGGACCCGCCCCCCGCCCAGGGCAGCTCCGATGGGCCGCCCGCCGCCCAATTAGAATGCGCGGCCCGCACTTCCGGCGGGAGGACCGGAAGTGGGCGCCGTGGAGGCGGGGTCGCGCCTGCGCAGTGCGTCACCGCCAGCCGCGCTCTCGTGTTGCGCTTGGGGTCCCGGCGTCCGGGGTCCCGTCCGGCGGCCGGTGAGCGCGGAGGCGACAGGCCGGGGAGCGCGGGGCAGGATGCCCGAGATCAGGGTCACGCCCCTGGGTGAGTGAGGGCGCCGGGCGGGCGGGCGGTGGTGTGCGCGGGGCCGCCCTCCCGGCCGCAGCTGTGGCGCGGGGTCCCGGGGCCGGGCTGGCGGGGCCTCGGGGCGCGGGGACCCGGGGCCCGGCTGGCGGGGCTGGGCGCCGCACCTCCCTCGCTTTGCGCGTGGACTGATGCTCGCGGCGCCTTGCGCGCCCCCCCCCCTCCCCCCCGCTCGCCTGCTCCACCTGCCTCCCGCCCGGTGGCCCGCAGGCTCCCATCTACCCAGCCTGGTGGTCCCCTTAGATCAGCCCGTGGTTATGTGACGTCGTGACCTTAAAGAAAAAAGCTTTGCTTCTTGAAAAAGATACGCGTTTGCACGTTTATGTTATTACCCCACACCTGAGGATTTTTTTTTTTCTTTCTTTCTTCCCATTGCTTTTTAGAGTGGGAAGGAGGGGAGGGAGGGAGGAAGGGAGGAGGGGGAGAGACACACATTGACTGGTTGTTACTGGCTGCCTCCCGCAGGAACCCCTACGGGGCCTGGGGTGAACCTGAAACTCAGGTTCGAGCCCTTGATCAGGAATCTGACCCTGACCCTTCGGTGCTTGGGCCGATGCTCTAACCCATGAGCCACACCGGCCAGGGCCTCATGTGCACTTTTAAAAGCCTGAACTGTCCAGAACAGCGCGAAGGCGGAAAGGTCAGGCAGAGCCCAGGGTTCCAGGGACAAGTAGGCTGTATTCTGCTGGCCACCACCCTCCAGGACTCTGGCATTTCCCCTGCTCACAGCAGGTGCCCTGTTCCAGCCCTGCCTTCTTTGCTGGCTGCCAGTTGGGGGTAGCTTCCCGTTCAGCTGTCCCACCTACCTCCACACCCTTGCTCGTGGTGTGACCTCAGAGGAGCCCACCCAGCCCCAGTTGGGACGCTGAGCTGTGACAGCCACATCGCACAGCCAGCCCCTGCCCAAGCCCTCAGCTGCGGGGTGTGTGTGTGTGTGTGTGTGTGTGGCAGGGGGGGGCACACATCTCAGTCCACCGTGTGCATGTCACTCCCACGGCCTCTTGTGGCCGCTGGTGCAGGGTCCCCTCTGGCCATGGGCCCCCGCCTGCCCCTGCCCCGCCCCCGCTCATCCCCAGGGGACTGCGGGACCCTCCCTCCAGCCCCTTTTCCATTGGCCGTTTTGTCAGCAAGCGCTCCCCTCGAACAGTCCTCCCTTCTTGCTTCTCTGACCCCAGGCTGCACCTGGTGTGCCCCGAGGTCACGCAGCCTCATCACCACCAAACCTGAGCCTGCTTCTCCCTTCGCCCGTTTCCGCCTTGTCTGTGGGCTCCCAGGTCCACCGGGGCCACGGGCCTCGGCACCCCGCCTCCCGCTGCTGTCCCACCCGCTGGGTTCTGGAAGTTCCTGTGGCCCCTTCCCTGCCCACCTTACCCCCTGGCACTGACCTCCACCTGGTGGGCTCACCGTCTGTCTCCTGGCCTGGACCCTGCGCTCCCTGCAGGCAGGCGGTCTCCTTCCTTTGAGTCCTGGCCCCGTGTGTGCCCCGGGCTCTGTTCTCACATCTCCCACCCAGTTCAAGCTCCCGAGTGGTCGTTGGGGCCGGTGGCCACGGCTAGGAGCTGGGCTCGGGTCCGAGACCGTCCTGGCCCATGCTTAGGAGCCATGCGTCAGGGGCAGAGGTGGATCCCACCAGACGGTGGCCCGTCCCCGCCCACAGATGTCGGGAGGGCCTCTGGGCCGGCACGCTGGGAGCAGACAGCTACCACCGCCCACGGGGCGTCCTGGTGGAGACAGGAGCGGGCCTGGGGGGACCTCCGGGCGGCACCGTGGCTGGGCTGCCTGAGGCACAGGCAGAGCTCCTGGTGGCGTCCCTGCGTTGTCATGGGGATAAGCTTCTCCAGGGCCAGTCGCCGTCCTGCGCTGGCCGTGGCCCTGTCACCTCGGGTGTGGTGCCAACAGCGGGCCTGGCGGCCGGCGGAAGGCTGGCCATTTGCCATTTCGGGGCCGAATGAGGTGTCCGTTTCCTTCCGGCCCCGAGGCCACAGGTGGCCCCAGAGGTGCTGGATGTGCCCTGTGGCGGCTGGAGCGGCCGGGCAGGGCTTGGCGCCAGGAAGTGGGTGGGAGCGGGTCCGGTCTGGTCCCTGAGGTGGGTTGTTGCCGGGCAGCTGGGCCACGCTTCCCCGGTGGCACCAAGGACCGGCAGCGAGGTGGGCAGCCCCCGTGGGCCGCTCAGGACTTGCGAGTGACGTCTCAGCCCAGGTTTCGGGGGTGGTGAGGCCGAGCCTGCCGGCGTGCCAGCCCAGCACCCGTTGCTCAGCCCTCGGCCTTGGAGGGAGCGGGTGGGTCACAGCAGGCGGCTGCAGCCTCTCTCCATCCGAGGCTGGCAGCAGAGGCTGGGCCTGAGGCTGGAGGCGAGGGGCGCACTCAGGCCAGGACGCCCTTGGAGGACGTGGCGGTCGGTCCCCTCCTGCGCGTCCCCTTCCTGTCTGCGGTGGGTGTGACGTGGTCTCACCTCACACGTAGCCGTCCTGAGGTTGTTCCCAGCCCGAGGCTCTGCCAGCCCGGGGTCCAGCGTGCCCGGGGGGCCTGGGACGGGCAGCTGGGCCTAGGCCTTTGGGGGCGGGGCAGCAGGCGGTGGGGATGGGAAGGGTGTGGCAGCACCTCCCTGACCCTGACCCTGACCCTGACCCTGCAGGGGCTGGCCAGGACGTGGGCCGGAGCTGCATCCTGGTCTCCATCGGGGGCAAGAACGTCATGCTGGACTGCGGGATGCACATGGGCTTCAACGATGACGTGAGTCCGGGGGTGGGGTGGGGCGTGGGGGCTGGCCCGTCCTGCCCCAGCCTGGCCCGTCCTGCCCCAGCCTGGCCCATCCTGCCCCAGCCTGGCCCGTCCTGCCCCAGCCTGGCCCGTCCTGTCCCAGCCTGGCCCGTCCTGCCCCAGCCTGGCCCGTCCTGCCCCAGCCTGGCCCGTCCTGCCCCAGCCTGGCCCTGGGCGCGGACCTGGGGGACTCGCGTGTCAGGCGCTGATCCATGGAATGGACACAGTCTGGGCAAGTGGGCAGTGCAGGCGGCGGGTGGGCAGCCCCTCCATCACATGACGGACGGGGTATCCTTCCTGGGCGAGTCTGTCCAGGGGAGGGCTGTGGGCGTCCGCAGGCTGTGTGGCGGCTGTGACCCCGTGCTCAGAGGCTGTGAGTGGGCAGTGGTCCTGGCACCGCCGCTGCCAGATCCGGGTGTTGGTGCCTGCTCCCTGGAGCACTGGCTGCCCCGTTGCCTGCGGGCCGGGCAGCCACTGCGTTCCGACGCTTTCTCTGGATTCCTCAGCGGCGCTTCCCGGACTTCTCCTACATCACCCGCAACGGCCGGCTGACTGACTTCCTGGACTGCGTGATCATCAGGTGGGTGGTGCCTCCGGCCGGGGCGGGGCTAGGGGGATGGGGACGGGACTGGGGGGATGGGGCTGGGGCGGGGGACGGGGCTGTGGATGGGGATGTGAATAGGGCTGTGGGATGGGGCTGTGGGGACAGGGCTGTGGGACAGGGCTGTTGGATGGGGCTGGGGACGGAGCTGGAGGGGCGGGGCTGCGGGATGGGGCTGGGGGGTGGGATGAGGCTGGAGGATGGGGCTGGGGGGTGGGGCTGTGGGGCGGAGCTGGGGGACGGGGCTGTGGGATGGGGCTGGGGGGACGGGGCTGGGGGATGGGGCTGCGGGATGATGGGGCTGCGGGATGATGGGGCTGTGGGATGGGGCTGGGGGGACGGGGCTGGGGGATGGGGCTGCGGGATGATGGGGCTGCGGGATGATGGGGCTGTGGGATGGGGCTGGGGGGACGGGGCTGGGGTACGGGGCTGTGGGACGGGGCTTGGGGACAGGGCTGGGCTGTCTCTAGTCTTCCCTGCTTGGCCTGCGGAGGCTGCAGGCTGGTGGTTCTGTCCCAGTTGCCTTGTGGCTCGCCCCAGGCCTGGCCCTCCCTCTGGTGCTGGCCCTGGAGGTGGTGTCTGTGTGTGGTCATAGGTGTTCATGGTGCTGCTGGCTGGGCTGCAGTGAGCTTTTTGGGGGAGGGGGACACAGTGTAGTGGAGGAGAGCCAGGTGCCCAGGCCAGGACGATGGGGCCAGGCCAGGTCTCCAGGGGGAGGCCAAGACCAGCCCATCGACAGCCGTGCGGAGGGCTCCGGGCGCACTGTCCTTTTGGCTGATCTGTTTTTTCAAGAACATGTCGCTGTCTGACACACATCTAACCGTTCATGTGCTCACTGCTGAGCGGGGTGTTAGACTGTAGGTCTGTCCGTCTGCTCGCTCCCCCCCCCTCCCCCCCGGCCCTTAGGACATTCCTGGCACAGAGCGCCCTCCGTGAGTGGGGGGTGGCAGGACGATGGCGGGCGGGGGCCGCGTGGAGCTGGCGGGAGGGGCTGGGAGGGGGTGCGTGGCCGCTGACCCTGCTGCGCCCCCAGCCACTTCCACCTGGACCACTGCGGGGCGCTGCCCTACTTCAGCGAGATGGTGGGCTACGACGGGCCCATCTACATGACCCACCCCACCCAGGCCATCTGCCCCATCCTGCTGGAGGACTACCGCAAGATCGCCGTGGACAAGAAGGGCGAGGCCAACTTCTTCACCTCCCAGATGATCAAGGACTGCATGAAGAAGGTGGTGGCCGTGCGGCTCCACCAGACCGTCCAGGTCGGTGCCAGGCCTGGCCACCAGGGGGCAGCCGGCGTGCTGGCCGGGGAGGCAGGGGCCGGACGGAGCGGGGCGGCGGGGTTTGGGCTCCATCTCGGTCCCTGCTGTGTGCGCGTCGGGCAGACGGAGGGCTGGCCGCAGGCGAGGGGCTAAGTGGCAGCGTTTATCAGAGATGCTGCGCGTGTCTGTTTCCTTAGCGCAGCGGTTCTCAACCTTCCTAACGCCGCAGCCCTGTAATACAGTTAGTTCCTCATGTTGTGGTGGCCCCCAACCATAAAGTTATTTTCGTTGCTGCCCTCCCCCCCACCTCCGCACCCCCTGCACACAGCCACGGCCCTGACCCGGCCCTCCCCTCCCAGGTGGACGAGGAGCTGCAGATCAAGGCCTATTACGCCGGCCATGTGCTCGGGGCCGCCATGTTCCAGATCAAAGTGGGCTCGGAGTCCGTGGTCTACACGGTCAGTGGGTGCCCTGGGGCTCCGGCGGGGTGCTGGGCGGGGGGAGGAGGCCCCTCCTGAGAGCTGCTCCCCTGCAGGGCGACTACAACATGACCCCGGACCGGCACCTGGGGTGAGTAGGCGGTGGTTTCACCATGTCCCTGAGGGAGGCGGAGTCTCCTGTCTCTCCTCGGGGCTGCCTGCCTGCTGCTGGGCCTTGCAGAGGGGGCTCCCCCTCGGGGCCTGAGGCCTGGGCGCGCGCCGGCTGGGTCCGGCGTGATGCTCCCCCGCCGGAGGCCGTGTGGACTGTCCCCCTCAGGCCGTGCCCCCTCTTCCAGAGCCGCCTGGATTGACAAATGCCGCCCCAACCTGCTCATCACAGAATCCACGTACGCCACGACCATCCGTGACTCCAAGCGCTGCCGGGAGCGGGACTTCCTGAAGAAGGTCCACGAGACGGTGGAGCGCGGCGGGAAGGTAGCGGCCGCGGCGGGGGCCGGCAGCAGGGCCTGAGGGCGGGGCGGTGCTGTGGTTCTGGCCGGGGGCGGCCCCGCTCCTGTTTGACCCTCTGGGGTACTGGCTTCCCCTCATCTCCGGTCCCACCACAGGCTGGCCAGCGTCCACGCTCCCTTTGGGATGGAGTGTGGCCGGAGGCGGGGCGGGTGGGGTGGGGTGGGGCAGGATGGGGGCGCCTCCAGCTCTCAGGGGTGCCTGGCCGTGACCTCTCCGTGGACGTGGCCTCCGCCACGGGAACTGCCAGCAGGGCTCGTCTTCCCGGCTGCTGCCCACGAAGGTGGCCACAGGGAGCACCTGCCCAGCCACTGTGTTCTCACGAGCTCTGCCTGGGTGAGCAGGGCGGCCTGGCCCCTGCCCACGCCAGCCTGCCCTCCGCAGGTGCTGATCCCCGTGTTCGCGCTGGGCCGCGCCCAGGAGCTCTGCATCCTGCTGGAGACCTTCTGGTGCGTGCAGGGGCCCTGGGCTGAGTGGGCGGTAGAGGGGGCCGTGGGGCCCGCAACAGCACGTGGGCACCTCGTTCTGCCGCTCGGGGGGGGAGCAGGCCGAGGGCAGGGGGCGTGCTGGTCGGCCTGGCGGCTCCTCCACCACGGCCACCCTCCCACAGGGAGCGCATGAACCTGAAGGCCCCCATCTACTTCTCCACCGGCCTCACGGAGAAGGCCAACCACTACTACAAGCTCTTCATCACCTGGACCAACCAGAAGATCCGCAAGACCTTCGTCCAGAGGAACATGTTCGAGTTCAAGCACATCAAGGCCTTCGACCGAGCTTTCGCCGACAACCCGGGCCCAATGGTGAGGCCCTGGCCGCTGTGCCGCTGCAGCCAGGGCATGGCCCCCAGCACCATGTCCACAGCGCCTTCCTCCTTGACTGGGCCGGGCCCCCCCCCCCCCCCCCCCCCCCCTGTGCAGTGGGGCATGCCGCTGGAGGAAAGACGGTGTTGGGTTGGGCGGGAGATGTGGGTGGAGCAGGGGGCCTGATGGGAAGGGAGGACCGATGGTGCAGAGCCTGGTTCTTGGTCGGGCGTGGCGAGGGCTGCCCTGACTGCCCCGTGGTCACCCCCAGGTCGTGTTCGCCACACCAGGGATGCTGCACGCCGGGCAGTCCCTGCAGATCTTCCGGAAGTGGGCCGGGAATGAGAAGAACATGGTGAGGGGTCTGGGATGGCTCCGCGGAGGGCCTGAGGTTGGGCAGAGGTGGGGAGCAGGGGCTCCCCCGGCTTGGGCACGCTGCTGCTCTCAGGAGGGGTGCAGTACCGGGGCCCAGGGTCCAGCCAGGCAGCTCAGACGTCACTGTCTGCCCGTCTAGTGTCAGGAACCCCTGATCAGGGTCGGTCATGGGGCTCAGCCCTGGGCAGATCAAGGCCATGCAGGCGGCTAGCAGCCCTGCCTTTTCTCCTGCAGGTCATCATGCCGGGCTACTGCGTGCAGGGCACCGTGGGCCACAAGATCCTCAGCGGGCAGCGCAAGCTGGAGATGGAGGGGCGGCAGGTGGTGAGTGCCGCCCGCCCCCAGCTCCCAGGCCCCTCTCGGGTGGGTGCTGACAGCCTGTGCCTGTGCCCTGCAGCTGGAGATCCGCATGCAGGTGGAGTACATGTCCTTCAGCGCCCACGCGGACGCCAAGGGCATCATGCAGCTGGTGGGCCAGGCGGAGCCCGAGAGCGTGCTGCTGGTGCACGGCGAGGCCAAGAAGATGGAGTTCCTGAAGCAGAAGATCGAGCAGGAGTTCCGTAGGCAGCCGATGCGCGGAGGGCTCGGCGGGTCGCCCCACGGGGTCAGCATGGCGGGGCTGGCCAGCCTGACCTGACGTGCTCTCTGCCCCTGGCCCAGGAGTCAACTGCTACATGCCCGCCAATGGCGAGACTGTGACCCTGCCCACCAGCCCCAGCATCCCCGTGGGCATCTCGCTGGGGCTGCTGAAGCGGGAGATGGCGCAGGGTAAGCGGGGCAGGCATGCCCGCGGGGCGGAGCCAGGCGGGCAGTGGGCCCTGGCAGCTCTGATCCCTGCTCTTCCCTAAGGGCTTCTCCCCGATGCCAAGAAGCCGCGGCTCCTGCACGGCACCCTGATCATGAAGGACAGCGTGAGTGCGCGGCAGGGCGCGGGGGGGCGGGTGGGGCTGTGGCGTGCTCTGACCTGACCCGGCCCTGCCCCACAGAACTTCCGGCTGGTGTCCTCTGAGCAGGCCCTCAAGGAGCTGGGCCTGGCCGAGCACCAGCTGCGCTTCACCTGCCGAGTGCACCTGCACGACTCACGCAAGGAGCAGGAGACGGCCATGCGTGTCTACAGCCACCTCAAGAGGTGGGCGCAGCCTGGCCCTCTGGCAGGGGGTGGGCGGTGTCTCAAGAGGTGGGGCCTGACGTGTCTCCTGTGCAGCCTCCTCAAGGACCACTGCGTGCAGCACCTCCCCGACGGCTCGGTGACCGTGGAGTCCATCCTCATCCAGGCTGCGGCCCACTCCGAGGACCCCGGCACCAAGGTGCTGCTGGTCTCCTGGACCTACCAGGTGCGGCAGGACCCAGGAAGCTGGCACCGGGCAGCGGGTCAGGACGGGCGGGGTCACTCCTTCCGCCTGGGCCGGGAGGTGGGACTACAGCTCCTGTATCCCCTCGTAGGACGAAGAGCTGGGGAGCTACCTCACGTCTCTGCTCAAGAAGGGCCTGCCCCCAGCCCCCAGCGGAGGCAGCTGACCGCCACGGCTGCCTGCCCTTCCCTCGCCAGCCAGGGGCCTGGGCTTCCACTGCAGGACAGTGCCTGCCGTGGGCTTCCCTCTGGATGTGCAGCCCGCAGCCGGCCAGTGCCAGCCTCACGTGGGCAGCACCAGTGTCCCATGTCTGCCTGCGTGGCCGTTTGGGGCGGAAGAAATAAATAACTCCAGAGACCTCTTCACATTTTATTTTATCATATTAATTCCCAGTGACAGAACCGAAGACTGCTTGTCTCCCTGCCTTGGTGCTCACACCCGTCTCCTGCACCTACGCCAGGGCCGCCCACCTGGGCAGATGGGCATGCTGGGTGCTTGGGGAGCAGGAGGCCTGCTGTGGCCCCAGGCAGCCCAGTGCTGGACAACAGGGCATGTGGTGTGCAGAGCCAGGCAGGATCCAGTGGCCAGACCGAGCGAGCCGTGGGTGCTCTGACCTTGGCTCGGCACCTGGGGCCATCTGTGGCTTCCGTGCTATGGACCCTGCAAACCATGAGCCAGAAGCTCTGGGACTGCGGGAGGCAGGACTAGTGGCCAGATCCTAGGTCAGGCTGGGAGCCCCCCTCCCACTGGGGACGGGTGTGGGCTGAGGGGGCTCTGGCTCTAAGGGGCATGGCACCTCACTCCAGGCCGCCTGCCTTCGGGCCACTGGTCTCCAGCCTGGAGTCTTCTGGCCAACCCGGAGCCTCCCTGCCCCCCGGTCCCTGGCTCTCCTGGGCACAGTGTGGACTCTCAGCTGCTAGAACGACAGGGGAGGTGGTGTCAGCATGGCTCCTGCTCCTGTGGGGACCCAGCCCGGAGTGGGCCCCTCAGCGGAACACGTAGGGGCCTTCCCCGGCACCACTTACCGAGGTCTCTGAGGCCCCCGAATTGCACCGACTTCAGGAACAAGCCGTGGGCTGGGGCCACGCGTGTCTGGTGCTTGCCCAGCGGGTCCCGGCTCTGGAGAATCATCTTCACCTGAGCTGGGGTCACAGCCCCCAGCCCCACAGCCACCAAGATGGCCGTCATCCTCCGCACCTGCAACCCAACGCTCAGCCTGCCACCTGGGCCCCAGTTCCCACCTCCCCGGGCAGGCCCGGCACAGAGCCCACCTGTCGGTACAGGAAGGACTGGCTCTCAAACTCCAGGCTCCAGAACTGCAGCCTCCTGGGGACACGGGCACCGGGATGTCAGCGCCGCAGGGCCACCCCAGCCGTCTGGCTCCCGGCGAGGAAAGGGTGCTGGGCAGGCAGAGGGCCCAGGAAGCCGTACCCACCCTCTTCCGCCTCAGGAGCCTCCTACGGGAGGTGCAAACCAGACAACTATCCCTCGTGAGGGAGGGGAGAGCCTTCCAAGGGCCATGCGGTGCGGACAGGGCCTCGGGGAGATGCTAAGGTCCTGGCACCAGCTCGGGGCTCTGACACGTCTAAGGCTGATGGTGCAGAAGTCCCTCCTCCCTTCAGAGCTGGCCCACACTAGGAAGGTTCTAGAAGTCAGCAGCTGCCATGTGACCAGAGGCCCCTGGGATGGTGCCGGGGGCAGTGGTACCACCCTGGTCAGCTGGCCCAGAACCCCTCCTGAGCGGTGAGCTGGGGGCAGGGCTGGGAGCCCTCCTCCTGTCCTCCAGCGGGGGCTGGGGGTGGAGGCGGCAGCGCAACTGCGGGTTCACGGCACCAACTGCCCAGCTCACCCCAGCGGGTGCCCAGGAGGATGTCCTGCCTCTGCACGGCCCCCTGTAGGCTGGGTCCCTGCGGGAGGAGGAGCTGTGCTGTCTGTCAGCCCTCACCTGTCCTCCTAGCAGCTGGGAGTCCAGACCGTGCCCAGCAGGAGAGCCAGGGACCGGGGCAGGGAGGCTCCGGGTTGGCCAGGGAAGGTGCTGGGCCTCACACAGCCTCCCTGGCCCCCACCCTAAGCCGCTCTCCTCACCTGCTCTCCTGGGGAAGGACAAAGGGACCGGCCGGGACCAGGGACACGGAGGCTCGACGCAGCGTGCGCACGGAGGTGGCGGAGGGGCTGCCGGCCGACTGGAAGGCGCTGAAGTCGTGTGTCCCCAGGAGGTGCTGGGCAGCCTCCTGCATGGCAGCCACGTCCAAGCGGCTGCAGGAGCCAGGGGAGAGGTCAGGAGGAAGTGGCCAGCCAGGTGGGCCTGGCACCCCCCTTCACTGCCGCACACCCACTCACTCTGCTCGCAGGGCCCAGCACCGGTTTCGCTCAAACACAGGCAGCTGGTCATAATGGGCGCAGCCGGTGACCAGGCGGTACAGGTAGGTTCTGGATGTGGCGGCGTGGCGGGCATGGAAGTCAGCGGGCACACGGAAGGCCTGCAGGACCCTGTGGGAGTAGCACCGGGGACATGACCGCCCCACACGTGTCCCCTTGGTATCTCCCCCGCACCCTGAGAAAGTCCTCCCTGACCCCGCCTCCGGCCGCGGTGGGTGCCTGGGTCGGAGCAGGGGTGCTCACCGGATGGCGGGGTGCCGCAGGTGGGTGTTGAGGGCCTCGGTCAGGACCTCGGGTGTGAAGGGCGGCTGGCCCGCGCGGCGCTGCACGTCCAGGTGCGCGGCGTTGCTCAGGGCGTGGACCCCAGCGTCCGTGCGGCTGGAGATGATGAACTTGACTGGCACGACCGACTTCAGCTTCTCGGCGGCCTCCTGCGGGGACAGCCGCCGGGGTCAGCCCCGAGTTCCCACCGGCACCGGCCGCCCCCCCCCGGGCCACAGGCCGGCTCACCTCCAGGTAGTTCTGCACCCCGACCGCGCGCTGGGCGCCCCTGACAGCCGCGCTCCCGCTGTGGGCAGAGGCGGGGCAGGTTGGCGGGCAGAGGCCGCCCGCCCGGCCCCGCTTTAAGCGGCCACCGCGGCCGCTCCGGGCCGTGCCGGCGGGGCCGGAAGTGCAGACCCTACAGCTCCCGCCCCCTCCTCGCGCCCGCTGCCCTTGGGGACCAGCTCCCGCGCTTCCCCGGGGGCTGGGGCACGGGAGGTCGGGACGTACTTGAAGTCGGTGCCCACGTACTGGAAGAACACGAGGTAGCGCGCCCGCACCGAGCCCGCGACCGGACCCGAGCCCATGGCCCGGCGGGACCGGCGGGACCGGCGGGACCGGACCGCGAACCCTGGGGAGTGGAGGCCGCACGTGGGCCCGTGCGCACGCGCACAGAGCCCGGCCACGCCCCAGCGGCTCCGCGCCTGCGCTTTGCGTTTGCCCCGCCTCACAGCTAGACACGCCCGACCCCGGGCCGCAGGGGGCGGGGCCACCGTTAGGGAGCGGGTGCAAAGTGCGGCTCTCTGTGGGGCGCGTGGGCCCGACTCGGGCAGCTGCGTCCGGGATCCGCTCTCAAACCGCGCGCCGGCCTGCACACCCCGCGTGCGCGCACTCCGACGTCCCCCTGCCGCCCCGCTTCCCGCCGCCCGCCCTCGGGGAGCCCGGGCTTCCGCTGAGGCCCCGCCCCGCGGGTTTTGCAAACGTCCCTCCTTGCGCAACCGCGGCCGGCCCGCCGGAGAGGGCGTGCCCGCGCCTGGCGGTCAGCGACGCCCCGACTCCCGCCGCCGCCGAGCCCGCTGTCCTCCCCGCCCGGAGCGGCCGGGACCGGGGGCGGATCGTCGGGGCGGGCGGAGCCGCGCGCCGGCGGCGGCCGTCGGGAGGGCAGGGCGTTTGGCGACGCTCCCCGGCGGTGACAGCGGCGGCTCCCGCGCCGCGCACTTTGGCGACGCGCCCCGGCGGTGACAGGCGGGCGGGGCGGCGGCCTCGTTCCGGCGCGGGCGGCGCGGAGCTCGGCGCGGGCGGCGGCGGAGGAGCGGGCCGGCCGCCGAGGATGCGGCTCGGGGCGCCGCGGTCCTGAGCCAGTGAGCGCGCCGCAGCCATGACGGTGGAGTTCGAGGAGTGCATCAAGGACTCGCCGCGCTTCAGGTGAGCCGCCGCCGCCTTGTGGCCGCCGGGGGGCGCCCCGCGGGACCGGGGCGGCCGGGGGAGGGCGCGGGCGCGAGGCGGCGGCGGCGCCCCCTTTGTGTCCGGCGCGGGAGCCGGTGACGGGCTCGGGCGGACCCGCCGCGGACAAAGCCCGCAGCGCCCGGACGGGCCGGCGGAACAAAAGATGCCCCTTCGCCGGCCGCCTCGCCGAGGGGCGCGCGTGGGGCGGGGCTGCGCCGGCGGCCACCTCCCCGCGGGTGTCCACCTCCGTGTCCACGTCCCCGCGGGTGTCCACGTCCCCGCGGGTGTCCACCTCCCCGCGGGTGTCCACCTCCGTCCATCTCCCCGCGGGTGTCCACCTCCGTCCACCTCCCCGCGGGTGTCCACCTCCGTGTCCACCTCCCCGCGGCGTGTCCACCTCCCACCGCCCCACGGGGCGTCCACCTCCGTCCACCTCCCCGCGGGTGTCCACCTCCCACCTCCCCGCGGGTGTCCATCTCCCACCGCCCCACAGGGTGTCCACCTCCCACCGCCCCACAGGGTGTCCACCTCCGTCCACCTCCCCGTGGGTGTCCACCTCCGTGTTCACCTCCCCACGGAGTGTCCACCTTCCCGCGGTGTATCCATCTTCGTCCCACCTCCCCACGGAGCGTCCACCTCCGTCCACCTCCCCACGGGTGTCCACCTCCGTCCACCTCCCCGCGGCTGTCCACTTCAGTCCACCTCCCCACGGAGCGTCCACCTCCGTCCACCTCCCCACGGAGCGTCCACCTCCGTCCACCTCCCCACGGAGCGTCCACCTCCGTGTCCACTTCCCCGCGGGTGTCCACCTCCGTCCACCTCCCCGCGGGTGTCCACCTCCGTCCACCTCCCCGCGGGTGTCCACCTCCGTCCACCTCCCCGCGGGTGTCCACCTCCGTCCACCTCCCCACGGAGCGTCCAGCCCGCTTTGTGTGGGCCCCGTCGTGCCGGCCACCTGCACGGCCCCGCGGCCCTGCTATGGCCGGGATGTCGCTCTGGCCGGGGATGTGGGCCTGTCCTGCATTGTCTGGTCCCCGTGCCCAGAGCTGCCCTAGGGAGACAGCCAGCGGAGCCCGTGTGGGCCCGGGGCTGCTGGACAGAGGTGACCTCAGGCTCAGACTGAGCAGCCTGGGTCCAGGGCCGTGGCCCTTCTGTCCTGGATTCTTGTCTCTGGTGCTTCCTGGAAGAGCAGGCGTGCGTGCCCGTGTGTGTGTGTGCGTGTGTGTGTGTGCGTATGTGTACTTGCCCGTGTGTGCGTGTGTGTGTGCGTGCGCGTGTACTTGCCTGTGTGTGTGCGTGCGTGCGCGTGTACTTGCCCGTGTGTGTGTGCGTGCGTGCGCGTGTACTTGCCCGTGTGCGTGTGCGTGTGCGTGCGCGTGTACTTGCATGTGTGTGTGCCCGTGTGTGTGTGTGTGTGTGCGCGTGTACTTGCCTGTGTGTGTGTGTGTGTGTGTGCGCACGCCTTCACCACGCACTTCCCGCACCTCGGGTGCCAGGCCCGGGAGGTGACTGTGTAGGTGAGCTGTACCCGTGCGCTGGCCTGCTTCGTACATGTGTGCACACCAGCAATGGGCGCGTGCACGCGTGTCACCTGTGACTTCTTGGTGTGGACACGCACGTGTACTTTTCATGCTGGCGTGAGTGTTGCCAATCTAAACGCGCAGGTTAGATTGTTCATGTGTACCCCTGCACTGGGACAGGCGTCTGCACGTGTGTCTGCATGTGCACCACACACATGCACCTGGGATGGCCCAGGAGGTCCCGTGTAGTGTGCATGCCCGGTCCCTGGCTGTGCCAACAAGAGGGCCCGTGTGTGCGTGTGTGCGTGTGCGTGTGTGCGTGCATGTGTGTGTGTGTGTGTGCGTGTGCGTGTGTGTGTGCGTGTGTGCGAGTGTGAGTGTGTGCGTGTGTGTGTGCGTGTGTGTGCGTGTGCGTGTGCGTGTGTGCGAGTGTGTGAGTGTGTGCGTGTGTGCGTGTGCGTGTGTGTGCGTGTGCGTGTGCGTGTGTGTGCGTGCGCGTGTACTTGCCCGTGTGGGTGTGCGTGTGCGTGCGTGTGTGAGTGTGTGTGTGTGCGTGTGTGTGTGCGTGTGTGTGCGTGTGCGTGTGCGCGCGTGTGCGTGTGCGTGCGTGTGCGTGTGTGTGAGTGTGTGCGTGCGCGTGTACTTGCCCGTGTGTGTGTGTGCGTGTGTGTGCGTATGTGTGTGTGTGTGTGCGTGCAGCCCCCTGCAGCCAGCCTCTTGCACGCCTCTCGCCGGGAGGCTGGGATGAGGCGGCCCCCGCCCCGGGTGTGAGCAGCGTGCGCACTCATGGTTCTGGCCCCACCGCTGCCCACGGTCCTCCAGGCCCCGCGGGGCCGGAGTGTACCAGGGCCTCGGCGGGGGCTTGGGTCCCAGCCCCGCCCGCAGAGCCTCCTGCTCTTCCTCCCTTTGGGTGGGACCCCCTCCCACCAGGCCCGGCCCCGGCACCCAGTCCCCTCTGGGCCTTCCTCCCACCCCAGCCTGTTCTGCCTGTGGCTCCCGTGGGTGCGGTGGCTTCGCTGTGCTCCCCGGCGGGGAGGGGCTGGCTGCTGTGAGAGTGCCCGCCCGCCCCGGCCCGGGGGAGCTCAGCGGGTCCCGGGCCCCGGTTTCGGGCTGGGCGGAGGGTTTACGGGGTGCCAGGCCGTCCTGGGGCCCCGCGGCGGCTCGGCGGCGGCTGAGCGTGTAACCCTTCCTGGAGGCGGCCAGGGCCCGGCCGGCCGGGAGGATGTGGTCAGCGATGTGGGCCATGTGGGCCCGGCCCTGGGAGGGGAGCTGGCCGTGTGCGCTCGGCCTGGGGGAGCCCCACAGCCCCGTGCACGTGGTTCGGGGACCAGACGCTCGCTCTCAGACAGGCCCGGCCTCGCCCACCCCGTTGTCCTCGGTGCCCCCTCCCTTGGGTGGGGCGTCAGCACTGAGTCACGGCTTCGGTGGGGGAACCACCGGCCTCTCCCTCCTCCGTCCTCCAAGCTGCTGAGGAAATCCCGGAGGGCGGGCCGGAGAGGCGGCCCTGGTCCCGGGGTGCGGGGCGGGGGGTGGGGTGGATCTGGGGAGGGGTCCGGGGTGGGGCCTGGGGAGGAGTCCCGGGGAGGGGGTCGGGGAGGGGGCTGGCCCAGGCTCCCAGTGCAGCACCCCCCTTGCTGGCTCAGGGACCAGGCGCCCAGGCCCCGGGTGGCAGGCAGCTCGCTGTGCAGCTGCCAGGGCACTTGGGGTGCTGGGGCTCCCCCTGCAGCACCCTCCTCTGGGGGGTGGGCCTTCCCTGCCTCGGGAGGGACCCTGTGAGGGGACCCGAGAGGCCACAGCACAGGTCAGGGTCCCTGGGCCGCACACCTCGGGCCACACACCTCGCTCGGGCTGTTGGGCCAGGCAGTCCTGGGTGGGCGGTGGGCACCCACGGGGGCCGGGGCCGCGGCTGGGACAGGGAGTCACCCCTCTGACAGCTCTGCTCCGGGACGCATCCCTGCCCCCTCCCCCAGCTCCCCGGGAGGTCATTCTGAGCTGCACCCCACCTGAGGGACCAGGTCCTGCGCCCAGCAAACCTGGGAAATCCTGGCGCACGCCCCTCCCCTGCCTGCTCCCCTCGGCCTGACCCCGCCCAAGGCCTGTCTCCGGAGGCCTGGCCCGAGCCCGTTCCCTCGTCCCTCCACCCAGGAGGCCAGATGGGCGGGGGGCACCCGGACACTGGCCTGATTTTCCTATTTCCTGTTCCCGGAGCGTTTGTGGGGGGGAGGGTCACGTGCCCGATCCATCTGCCTCTGCCTTCCGGGGATTCTCCTGTCCTTGGCTCCTCGGTGATGTCATGTGTTAACTCTCCCCTCCCCTCGCCCTCCCGGGAGAGCTCATTGTCAGGCTGCGGGGTTCGGGTGGGGTGGGGCAGGGGGTGGAATGGGGGGGAGGACGGGACCTGACCCACCCCTCTCCTGGCAGATGGTGCCATTCTTTCTTGTTTGGAGGTTGGGGGTGTCTGAGCGAGCCAGAGAAGTTCTGGCTGAGACGGGCAAGCGGCTGGAGCCACCAGGCTGAGGAGCCCGGTGGAGTCTGGGGCGGGGCGGGGGTGCCGGCGGCCCTGGCCCCGCCCTGCGTGTGCACCTGCCCTGGGGTTCCGGCCCCTCTCTGTCCTCAGGCTTGTCTGACCTCTACCCAGGGCCACAGCAGCCCAGCCTCAGATTGGGCTAGGGGAGGGCACATGTGACAGGCCCTCTCTCTGCCTGGGGAGGTGGTGGCTCTGGGCAGCTCGAGTCCGCTGGACTGGGCCGCTGTCCTGCCTCCTCTCCCAGCTCCGCCTCCTGGCCTGTCTGAGGGCCGTGGGGCCGCGGGTCAGCCACAGGAGCCAGCAGCCCCCCTGAGGAGGGGCGTGGGCAGGCGAACACCCAGCCTGGCCCGAGGTTAGGGCGGCTGGCCGCGGGCTGACCCCTGACTGACCTCTTCCCGTCGCAGGGCCACCATCGATGAGGTGGAGACAGATGTGGTCGAGATCGAGGCCAAGCTGGACAAGGTGAGGGGCTGGGCCGTGTGGGCTCCAGGGCCGCCCCCCGCCCCCAAGCCCGGCCACTGGGTGTGTGCACACACGTGTGCGAGCGCACGTGTGTTGCATGTGGGGCATGCGGCCCGTGTGCGTGCACGAGACGTGGCTGTGTCCCCTCGCCACAGCTGTACCTACATGCCCATCCCCAGTGCACACTCTGCACACACACACACACACACACACACACGCGTGTGTGCCTCTGGGTCTCCCATGGGGGGGCGGCCACTGGGAGGCTGTGCCTCTGAGTGACCAGATTGGGGGCCCGGGGGGAATCGGGGGAGCACGGGGGGGCACTCTCCTGAGCCCCCTCGGTGGCTGGTCCTGCTGACCCTTGGCCCGGCTCACGTGCCCACATGCCCACCCGTGCTGGGCTCTTCGCTCACCTCCCTCTGGAGCCAGGGCTGACCCCGCGCCCGGTGGGCTCAGGATGGAGGGCGGGCAGGGGGGTCCCCCCAGCGGTGGGGGGGGGGCAGCGGTGAGGCCGGCCCGGCCGGCGGCCCGGGTGTCACGCCTCGTCCCGTCCCGTCCCGTCTGCAGCTGGTCAAGCTGTGCAGCGGCATGATCGAGGCCGGCAAGGCCTACGTCACCACCAACAGGCTCTTTGTGAGCGGCGTGCGCGACCTGTCCCAGCAATGCCAGGGAGACACCGTCATCTCGGTGAGGGCCCGGCCTCCGGCCTCCCGGGGGCAGGCCCGGGCAGGCAGCCCCTGCGGGCGCCCGGGTCCGGGAGCACGGGGCATCGGTGTGGGCGGCGGGGCGGCTCCGAGGCCTGTCGCCGGGAAGGTGTGGGCACTCGGGGGCATGGCTGACCCGTCTGAACGAGGGTCTCCCCTGCCCCCAGGAGTGTCTGCAGAGGTTTGGAGACAGCCTGCAGGAGATGGTCAACTACCACATGGTGAGCCAGCAGCGGAGCTGGGGGGAGAGGGAGACGCACACGCACGCACCAGGGCCTGTCCCAGGGCCTGTCCGCGGGGCTAAGCGGCCGGCAGGGTCTGCTCTGGGAGAGCCCACGCCTCGGCTCCTGTCTGAGGCTCTCGCGTGTCCCAGGTGAGGGCCAGACAGTGGGGTGGCCAGGGAGGGGACAGCACAGCCCGGTCTGTGGGCAGTGGGCTCTCAGGGGGGAGACGCTTTGGAGGGTCACCCAGGGCCCCTCACCGGGCAGAGCACCTCCCAGGCTGACCCCGGCCCCTGGCGACCTGGCCTCGCTGCTCCCGGTCAGGTCCGGATGACCTCCAGCCCTCAGGGCCAGCGGCACGGCCACCGGCACAGGCCTGCGTGAGGCGCACGTGGGCGGCTGGACAGCGGCCTGGCAGCCGGAGCCCCAGACTAAACAAGGGGCCCCACCCCCAGGGGAAGTTCAGAAATAAACCGGCTCAGAACAGCACGTCCTGCCCTGTCTGTCTGTCTGTCTGTCTGCTTCCGGACAGGCCCCCACGTGGCCGGTCCGGTTCTGGGCCCCACGTGGCCGGTCCGGTTCTGGGCCCCCACGTGGCCGGTCCGGTTCTGGGCCCCACGTGGCCGGTCCGGTCTGGGCCTCCACATGGCCGGTCCGGTCTGGGCCCCCACGTGGCCGGTCCGGTCTGGGCCCCCACGTGACGGGTCCGGTTCTGGGCCCCCTAAGTGCTCGAGAGCCCTCCAACCCCTACCACCACCCGCCCCTGCTCCTAGGCCAGTCCTCGGGAGCTCCGGCTCCCACCCCATCCTTCCTACCGCAGGCTGGTCCTCCCCGAGGTGGGGGTGTCACAGGTGTCCTGTGGGTGGGGCAGAGGAGGGGCCCATCTGGGACAGCTCTGGCCGAGGCCAGGAGGGGGCGTGGGCAGGTGGTCACAGCTGTCGCCTCTGGGCACCGGCCCAGGCCTGAGGCCACCCCCGCTCCCCTAGGCCCCGTGAGGCCGGCCCCGTGGGGACGCCGGGCTGGGGCCCAGGCTGGGCTGGGCGGGACTCTCCCTGGTCCTCACCTGAGAGGGATGGGGCCTGGCCCCGGGGGTCACCTGGGGACAGACCACTCACACCCCCTGTGCATGACCCCCCAGATCCTGTTTGACCAGGCCCAGAGGTCTGTGCGGCAGCAGCTCCACAACTTCATCAAAGAGTGAGTGGCTGGAGGCCCGGACCCCAAGGGGGCACCTCGCCTCCTCCGGCCTGGGAGGGGCCCCTGGCGTTTTCTGTGCTGGATCTGGGGGGGTCCCGGGGCCTGTCTGGGAGGGGCCTTGGCCCCAGGCCTCAGGCTCTGGGTGGGGGCTCGGCGTGGGCAAAGGCTCGGAGGGGGACAGGGCAGGAGGGTAAGGTGAGGGCCTCGGGCGAGGGGTGAGGGGCGAGGGGCGAGGGCATGACTGTGGGAGGAGTCAGGGTGGTGGTGGGAGGAGGTGAGGGTTGGGTGGGAGTCTGGGCTCAGCACCTGTGTGTGCGGTTGGGTGCCTATGGGAAGTTGGGGACCTGAGCCTGGGGTCTGGTTGAAGCTGGGGGGTCACCCCAGGCTGGACTGACCTTCGGATTGAGGTGGTGAAGGGCAAGGGGGGGCCCTGGATCCGGGAAGGGGCCTCGAGGAGGAGAGGAGGGAGAAGAAGGGAGGCAGAGAGGGGGAAGGAGGGGGACACCCCGCTCGATGGCTACAGGGGGTGCAGGCAGGGAGGCCCTGCCCAGGAGCAGGGAGGGCATCTCAGGAAGGGGGAGACCCCACGTCCGTCCCTCCTGGGAGCCCCCGACCTGACCCTCCCGCCGCCCCCCCCCCCCCCCCCCCCCGCCCCCAGGGACGTGCGGAAGTTCAAGGAGACCAAGAAGCAGTTTGACAAAGTCCGGGAGGACCTGGAGCTGTCCCTGGTGAGAAACGCCCAGGCCCCGCGGCACCGGCCCCACGAGGTGGAGGAGGCCACCGGCGCCCTGACCCTCACCCGCAAGTGCTTCCGCCACCTGGCCCTGGACTACGTGCTCCAGGTGAGCCGCTGGGCACGGGGGCCGGGGGGGCGGTCCTGCGGACGGACGGACGGGCGGGCGGGGGGAGCTGACCTCGGGAGAGGTGCTCAGGTCTTGGGGAGGGACCAGGTGGGGGCAGCCACAGGGCACAGAGGCTGGACTGGGGGTGGGGGCGGTCCTGCAGACGGACGGGCGGACAGACGGACAGCGGGCGGGCGGAGCTGACCTCGGGAGAGATGCTCAGGTCTTGGGGAGGGACCAGGTGGGGGCAGCCACAGGGCACGGAGGCCGGTCCGGGGGTGGGGGCGGTCCTGCGGACGGACGGGCGGACGGACGGGCGGACGGACGGACGGCGGGCGGGCGGGCGGAGCTGACCCAGGAGAGATGCTCAGGTCTTGGGGAGGGACCAGATGGGGGCAGCCACTGGGCACGGGGGCCAGGCCGGGGGCGTGCGGTCCTGCGGACGGACGGACGGCGGGCGGGCGGAGCTGACCCGGGAGAGGTGCTCAGGTCTTGGGGAGGGACCAGGTGGGGGCAGCCACAGGCCCAGCGGTGGGCGCGGGCAGGTGCGGGTGCGGGTGGGGCCCGGGAGACTTTGCTGAGGGCAGAGCCGGGTGGGAGTTCCGGATTTTGCCCCTGGGAGGGACCGCCCTCCTGGCCCGGGAAGGGTCCAGGCCACAGGAGGATGCGGCTGGCCCCAGGACAGGGATGCGAAGATGAGTTGGGGGTCTCAGGGGACCACAAGCAGCCTGAGCGGGCTTGGTGGCAAGGTGCAGGCCGTGGGCTGCCTCGACCCGACACCCTTTCCCGGTCCCCCCCTCCCCCTCCCCGGCAGATCAATGTCCTCCAGGCCAAGAAGAAGTTTGAGATCCTGGATTCTGTGAGTGCCTGGCGCGGGGCGGGCGGGGCGCTGCCCTGGGGCACGGGCACGGGCGGCAGGGTGCCGGGCAGTGGCCTCACCGGCGCCTCCCGCCCGCCCGCCCGCAGATGCTGTCCTTCATGCACGCCCAGTACAGCTTCTTCCAGCAGGGCTACAGCCTGCTGCACCAGCTGGACCCCTACATGAAGAAGCTGGCGGCCGAGGTGAGCCGGGGCCGGGAGGGGAGGGGAAGGGACGGGCCTGGGTCTCGGGGAGAGGGGTCCCTTCTCCCCGCCCTGACGCCCCTCCCCACAGCTGGACCAGCTGGTGATCGACTCGGCCGTGGAGAAGCGGGAGATGGAGCACAGGCACGCGGCCATCCAGCAGCGGGTGAGGCCCCCATCGCCCTGCCCCGGGGGTCGGGGGTGTGAGGGGCACCCCGTCCCGCCGCCCTGGGGGGCCCCTGGCACCTACACACGCTTCCCCCTTCCCCCAGGCCTGCCCACCCTGCTGGGACCCCTGCCCGTCGGGCCTCACCGTGATGGAGCAGGAGGGAGGGAGGCCAGAGCAGGGTGGGCAGGGGCCAGTGAATGCCCCTCGTCCTTCAAGGCCAGGGTCGCCTCTGGGGCCTCAGGTGCTGGCTGCTACTGGCTCCTCTTTGGTAACCTGCCAGACCGCTGCCCCCACACTGCCCAGGGCGGAGTGGGCTGCAGGCAGAGCTGCCATTTCAGCCAGTGAGAAGCCAGGTGGGGGGCTGGCACTCACTGGCATTCTCTCTCTCCTCCCACCCCCTCCTGCTCCGCCCCAGACACTGCTGCAGGTGAGTGGGCTTTGCCCTGGACAGGGTGGGGGGGTGGGAGGGTTAGGGGTAAGGGGAAGGCCAGGTGAGTGGGGCCTCCGCCCTCCCTTGGGGGGGGGCACTTCAGCACCAAGGACACCTCCAGGCACCTGTTGGCGGGCGCCGCACTGCACCCCGGTGGCGGTGGCGGCACCAGCGAGGGCTCTGGGGCCCAGCCGGGAGCGTCCCCCGTGGGAGTGGCAGCAGCTGTCCCTCCCTGCCCCCACTCGGCCAGGACGGCAGGTGGCTGGGCCTCGGCTCCCACCGCCACACACAGGACACACTCAGTGTCTCCCGGCCTGTGAATGGAGCTCTGTGGCTGGGAGCAGGCCCAGCTGGCAGCGTGAATGGGGACCCGGCTGCGGGGGGGGGGGGGGCGGGGGGCACAGACAGCTTCCTTCCTCATCGCACAGCCTGCTGTTCCGTGGGGCTGGGTGGGGGCAGGGCCTGGGCTCTCGGCTCAAGCCCCGGCGGGGATGTGAGGGGACCGCCTGCCCCCAGGAGGTTCGGGGCAGGGCCGTGCTCGGGTCCGGGGTGGGCATTCACGGGGGACCGGCCCCGACCCCCAGGACTTCTCCTACGACGAGCCCAAAGCGGAGTTTGACGTGGACGCGCCCAGCGGGGTGGTGATGGAGGGCTATCTCTTCAAGAGGGCCAGCAACGCCTTCAAGACGTGGAACCGGTGAGGGGTCCTTCCTTTTTGGGGGGCAGGGCACCGGGGCATTCGTGAGGTCAGCCTGCCTGACCCCCCCTGCTCGTCCCCCTGCCCAGGCGCTGGTTCTCCATCCAGAACAGCCAGCTGGTCTACCAGAAGAAGCTGAAGGTGCGTGCAGGCCCCTCCCACTGGCCCCGAGCGGCAGCCCTGGGCATCACGCCTGAGTGGTGGGGGGGCAGAGGGCACATGGGTCCCGGTGGCCGGGGAGGCGGGCAGAGGGCACGTGGGTCCCGGTGGCCTGAGTGGTGGGAGGCGGGCAGAGGGCACGTGGGTCCCGGTGGCCTGAGTGGTGGGAGGCGGGCAGAGGGCACGTGGGTCCCGGTGGCCTGAGTGGTGGGAAGCGGGCAGAGGGCACGTGGGTCCCGGTGGCCCGGGAGGCGGGCAGGGAGCACGTGGGGGTCGGGCGGAGCTCAGGCCGTGCTCCGCCCGCAGGACGTGCTCACGGTGGTGGTGGACGACCTCCGGCTGTGCTCCGTGAAGCCGTGCGAGGACATCGAGCGGAGGTTCTGCTTCGAGGTCGTGTCGCCCACCAAGTGCGTACGCCCGGCGGGGGCTGGGCCAGCGGGGGCCGGGGCTGATGGGGGCCTGGCCGGCGGGGGGCGGGGCCGGGGCTGATGGGGGCTGGGCCGGCGGGGGGGGGGGGGGGCTGGGGCTGATGGGGGCCTGGCCGGCGGGTGAGGGGAGGGGGGGCCGGGGCTGATGGGGGCGGGGCTGATGGGGGGCGGGGCGGCGGGTGGGGGCGGGGCCGGCGGGGCCGGGGCTGATGGGGGCGGGGGCGGTGGGGGGGCGGGGCGGGGCTGATGGGGGCGGGGCCGGTGGGGGGGGCGGGGCGGGGCTGATGGGGGCCGGGCCGGCGGGGAGGGCCCCTCGCCGGGCCTGACCCCCTCACCCCGCAGGAGCTGCATGCTGCAGGCGGACTCCGAGAAGCTGCGGCAGGCCTGGGTCCAAGCCGTGCAAGCCAGCATCGCCTCCGCCTACCGGGAGAGCCCGGACAGCTGCTACAGCGAGGTGCGGCCGCCCGCGCCCTCCACGTGCGCACACGGCCCCCCTGGGCTGCGTGCCGGCCTGTGTGGGCAGGGCACGCGTACACGTGCATGTGTGGGCATGTGCATGTGCCCGCACACGTGTGTGCGTGGGCGTGGCTTCCGGCCCCGAGCCTGTGTGGGTGCCTCCGGCAGTGGCGGGGGCGGGGAGGAGGTGGGGCCCTGGGGCGGCCGAGGCCGGAGCTCCGCAGGGGCTGACTGGCCCCTCACCGTCCCCAGAGGCTGGACCGCACAGCATCCCCCTCCACCAGCAGCATCGACTCGGCCTCGGACTCCCGGGAGCGCGGCGCCAAGGGCGAGAGCGTGCTGCAGCGCATGCAGGGCGTGGCTGGCAACGGCCAGTGCGGCGACTGCGGCCAGCCGGACCCCCGCTGGGCCAGCATCAACCTGGGCGTGCTGCTCTGCATCGAGTGCTCAGGCATCCACAGGTGGGCCCGCGGGCGGCCGGGCAGGGGCGCCAGGCCGAGCCGCCCCTGACTCACCCCTCCTCCCCGCCGTCTAGGAGCCTGGGTGTCCACTGCTCCAAGGTGCGGTCCCTGACGCTGGACTCGTGGGAGCCTGAGCTGCTGAAGGTGTGTGTGGGGCCATCACAGGCCACCAGCCGCCTGCTCGGGGTGTCTGGGTGTCTGCGAGCCGGGGCTGGGGCCTGGGGGTGTCTGTGAGCTGGGGGTGTCTGCAGCCAGGGCTGAGGCCTGGGGGTGTCTGCGAGCTGGGGTGTCTGCCGGCTGGGGGTGTCTGCAGCCAGGGCTGAGGCCTAGGGGTGTCTGCCAGCTGGGGGTGTCTGCCAGCTGGGGGTGTCTGCAGGCCAGAGCTGAGGCCTGGGGCTGAGGCCTGGGGGTGTCTGCCAGCTGGGGGGGTGTCTGCCAGCTGGGGGGTGTCTGCCGGCCGGGGGTGTCTACAGGCTGGGGCTGAGGCCTGGGGGTGTCTGCGAGCTGGGGGTGTCTGCCGGCTGGGGGTGTCTGCAGGCCAGGCTTGAGGCCTGGAGTATCTGCAGGATGTGGGTGTCTGCAGGCTGGGGGTGTCTGCAGGCCAGGCTTGAGGCCTGGAATATCTGCAGGTGGGGGTAGCTGCCGGCCAGGGCTGGAGGTTGGGGGTGTCTGCAGGCTGGGGGTGTCTCCAGGCTGGGGCTGGGGTCTGGGGGTGTCTGCAGGCTGGGGGTGTCTCCAGGCTGGGGCTGGGGCCTGGGGGTGACTGCAGGCTGGGGGTGTCTGCAGGCCGGGCCTGAGGCCTGGAGTATCTGCAGGATGGGGGTGTCTGCAGGCTGGGGGTGTCTGCAGGCTGGGGGTGTCTGCAGGCCGGGCCTGAGGCCTGGAGTATCTGCAGGCTGGGGGTGTCTCCAGGCTGGGGCTGGGGGTGTCCGCAGGCTGGGAGTGTCTGCAGGCTGGGGGTGTCTGCGGGCTGGGAGTGTCTGCAGGCTGGGGGTGTCTCCAGGCTGGGGGTGTCTCCAGGCTGGGGCTGGGGCCTGGGGGTGTCTGCGGGCTGGGGGTGTCTGCAGGCTGGGGGTGTCTGCAGGCTGGGGCTGAGGCCTGGGAGTATCTGCCAGCCAAGGCTGGAGGTTGGGGGTGTCTACAGGCTGGGGGTGTCTGCCAGCTGGGGGTGTCTGCAGGCTGGGGGTGTCTGCAGGCGGGGCCTGAGGCCTGGAGGTGTCTGCGGGCTGGGGATGTCTGCAGGCTAGGGGTGTCTGCAGGCGGGGCCTGAGGCCTGGAGGTGTCTGCGGGCTGGGGGTGTCTGCAGGCTGGGGGTGTCTGCAGGCTGGGGGTGTCTGCAGGCTGGGGCCTGGGGGTGTCTGCAGGCTGGGGGTGTCTGCAGGCTGGGGGTGTCTGCAGCTGGGGCTGAGGCCCTCACGCCCTGTCTCCGCCAGCTGATGTGCGAGCTGGGAAACCACACGGTGAACCAGATCTACGAGGCCCAGTGCGAGGGGCCGGGCAGCAGGAAGCCCACGGCCAGCAGCCCGAGGTGAGGCGGCGCAGCAGGGGGGCGGGGCGGCGGGCCGGGGCCTGGGCGCGGCCTCACGCCCCCGGTCCAGGCAGGACAAGGAGGCCTGGATCAAGGACAAGTACGTGGAGAAGAAGTTCCTGCGGAAGCCGCCCTCCGCGCCCGCCCGGGAGGCCCCGCGCCGCTGGCGTGCCCGGCGGTGCCCCGGCCCGCACAGCTCGCCCCGCGCCCCCGCCGCCCGCCGCCAGGTCCGGCTGGAGCCCGTCCTGCCCGCCGTGGCCGCCCTGTCCTCAGGTGGGCGGGCCTCTGGCTCCCGGGCGGCCGGGGGGGGGTGCTGCAGCGGGGGAGGCCAGGGCTGGCCGGCAGGAGGCAGGCCCGTGTGACCCCGGTCCCCCCGTAGGTGCCGTGGAGCGCAGGTTCCGCCGGGACTCCCTCTTCTGTCCGGACGAGCTGGACTCCCTGTTCTCCTATTTTGACGCAGGGGCCGCTGCGGCTGGTCCACGCAGTAAGTGCTGCCAGCACCCCGGCCCGCTGCCCGCCCCTCCCGGCCGGGCCTAGGCAGCGCCAGGAGGGCTCCCCGGGATGGTGCACCCCATGGCCATTTGCTGGGACGGGGCTCAGAGGGGGTGTCGTGGGGGGCTGGTCTGGAGGGGAGGAACGGGGTCAAGCGGGCCTGAGGCTGGATAGTACCTTGAGGGGCTGGGGGCGATAGGGCATCGACTTGGAGACCAAGGTCACGACCCCTGAGTGGTGTGTGTGTGTGTGTGTGTGTGGGTGTGGGTGTGCTGTGTGCACACAGGAGTAGGGGTCAGGTGTATATGTGGGTGTCCATGTGCACCTGTGTGCTGGGGGCCTGGAAAACTCGGGACACACATCTTTCTCACCCCGTTTGGGGTTTGGGGGCAATTGCTATACCTCGAGTTCTCCCCCAAGGGCTGCCTGCTAATGGGCGGGCGGTCAGCTCCTCCTGGCATGTGTGGGCAGCAGGCAGGGCCCTCTGCCAGGAATTGGCAGGGTGACTGCGGACAGCAGGGGGCGCTGCCTCACCGTCCCTGAGCCTGGGCTCTGGGGGCTGCCCCTGGCTGAGCTGGGCCAACCTTTGGCGCTGCCTGGGGCCGCCTCCAGGGCTTGGCTAGGACTCCACCCCTGGGCGGTGACCTCCTCACATGCACCCACAGCCTCACAGGCCCACCCATCCTGCCGGCGGACCTGCCTGTGGGTGGGTGCACGTGGACCTGCAATGGCTTGTTTTGCCCCTTTTCTCCCACCCCAGCCGGACTCCCCTCCCCCCGGGGCATCCCCTGGAGGATGGTGGGGTCTCGGGAGGCGACAGGGATACTCAGGGCCCCTCTGCCCATGGACCCCGCAGGTCTGAGCAGCGACAGTGGCTTAGGGGGGAGCTCCGATGGCAGCTCAGACGTCCTGGCCTTCGGCGCGGGCTCCGTGGTGGACAGTGTCGCCGAGGAGGGTGGGTGCCTGCCTCCCCAGCCCTCTCCCCTCCCCCCCAGCCCCTTGGGGCCAGTCACCGCTCTGACCGCACCCTCTCCCCGCAGAGGTGGCGGAGTCAGACTCCAGCGGCGAGGCGGACGGAGAGGCGGAGGCCTGGGGGCTGGCGGACGTGCGTGAGCTGCACCCCGGGCTCCTGGCGCACCGCGCGGCTCGCACCCGGGACCTCCCCGCGCTGGCCGCGGCGCTGGCCCACGGGGCGGAGGTCAACTGGGCCGACTCGGAGGACGAGGGCAAGACGCCGCTGGTGCAGGCCGTGCTGGGGGTGAGCGGACGGGGCTGGCGCCGACCCGGCCTCTTCAGCTTCTCCTTGGAGGCTGGTACCCGGCGCCTGTTGGAGACCCGCTCGGGACTCCGTCCGGTCCGATCCGGTCCGGCAGGGGCACCCAGGACCCCCCTAGCAGCCCTCCCCCCACACCCCCTGGGCTCAGCACGGCTTCCCCGCTCCCCAGGGCTCCCTGATCATCTGCGAATTCCTCCTGCAAAACGGGGCGGACGTGAACCAAAGAGACAGCCGGGGCCGGGCGCCCCTGCACCACGCCACGCTCCTGGGCCGCACCGGGTGAGTGCAGTGCCGAGCGGCTCACCTTGGGGGGCGGGTGTGGGTGGCCTGGGCGCACCCCGGCTCATCGCCTCGCCCGCAGCCAGGTCTGCCTGTTCCTGAAGCGGGGCGCCGACCAGCACGCCCTGGACCACGAGCAGCAGGACCCTCTGAGCATCGCTGTCCAGGAGGCCAACGCGGACATCGTCACGCTGTGAGCGCGGGGCGGGGCTTAGTGTCTTAGGGGCGGAGCTTGGTGCCTTAGGGGGCGGGACTTGGTGTCAGAGGGCGGGGCTTTCTTGGGGGCGGGGCTTGGTGCCATAGAGACGGGGCGTAGTAGGATGGGGTTTGGTGTCTTAGGGGCGGGGCGTTGTGGGCGGGGCTTGGTGCCTTAGAGGGGACCGGCGCTGTGGGGCAGAGGAGCCGGGTGCCTTGGGGCACAGGTCGCCCCTCACTCTGCGCTTCCCTCAGGCTCCGCCTGGCGCGCATGGCCGAGGAGATGCGGGAGGCGGAGGCGCCCCCGGGCCAGCCCGGGCCCCTCGCGGTCTGCAGCCCCACGGAGCTCCAGTACCGCAGGTGCATCCAGGAGTTCATCAGCCTCCACCTGGAGGAGAGCTAGGGCGGGCGGCCTGGGCACGGAGACCGCCACCCGGCCCGCTCCGGAGTGTCCGGGGCCCAGCAGCCCGCCCTGCCCTCCGCGGAGCTGCCGGACGGGAAGGGGGGACCCAGCCCGTCTCCCGAAGCCCCACGTTTCCCCAGAGGTGCTGACCCTATGTCCTCAGGTGACTCCTCCCCGGGGCCCGGGCTGCCCACGTCACAGACCGCCCTCGAGGCCCTGGGTCCCCTCGTGCCCAGCCAGGCCCGTGTGCTTCTGTGTCCCTCTGACCGGGCCCGTGCCACCTGTGTCCTTCTGCCAGGGCCTGTGTCACGTGCGTCCCTCTGTCCAGAGGCCTGTGTCACCCTGTGCCCCCCCCCCTGCTGCCCCAGACACGGACCTGCTAGTTGGGTCCGCCCTGTCCCCCCGGAGCCCCTGCACCGGGCCCTCCCCGAGGCTGGTGGCTGGCCATCAGCCCCCTGCCAGGGCAGAGGGGCAGCCCATCCAGGGAATCAACCCGTGTACCTCACACAGTGACCCCGGCGTCCAAGCCGGGCTTCCCGGGTGCTGGGGGGCACGTGGCACGGGGTCCCGGCCCTGGCTGGACGCGGGCGTCCCGAGGCCACGTGGCTGGCCACGCGGGCCTCACGCCGGGCAGCCCCAGCCGCCCCTGCCTCCTCCGAAGTGCTGGGCCCGGAGCGGGTGCATAAAGGACTTTGGCGCTTGGCACCCCTGCATCCGACCTTTCCTCGTGGACGGAGTGGGCTTCCTGCAGCCACTGTGTTCTCACTGGTCTCGCCTCGTCTCTCTGGACTCGGGAGGACCACCTTGACCCCAGCTCTGTCTGCTGTCGGGGGTGGGGGGGCGCCCCTGCAGCTCTGCCCCCCACTTGCCAGCTTTCCGCCCGGGCAGGGCCCTCTGATGGGTGCCAGGTCCCTCCGCTCACCCCCCAGGGCCCTCACTGCCTTCTGCGTCCCCTGTTCCCGGAGCCCAGGGGCAGTGCTGGGCCTCCCCCAACTCGGTCCTCGATCAGGCCAAGGCCAGTCGGCTGGTCACTATGCAAAGGCTGCCCAGGAGGCTCCATGGGTGGCAAGGTGGGCACTGACCGGGCCCCCCCAAGTCCCTCACCTGCAGGCTGTGACCCCTAAAGAGCAGAATTAACTCCTTCCTCTCTTCCTGCTTGAGCTCTGCCCCGCCCACTGCCTGTCAGTGCCTCTCAGGCTGCTGGGACCGCCCACTCCAGATCACTCAGTAATAAACTGCCGCTTGCACCGCTGCCCCTGCCGCCGTCTCAGCCGGGGAGGGGGCCTCGGGGTGCCCCGCCTTCACGGAGGGTGGCTGAGTAGGGTGGGACCGGAGCCCCACAGGATGCAATAAGCAGAACACAGGGCTTGATGGGGGTGAGGGGGAGGGCTTCTCTAGTGAAAACTGACTCCTGACATCACAGCTCCCATTCCCGGGTCCTCTGCTCTTCTCTGGCCCGGACAGGGGCTCCTGGTAGGAGTTGGGGTGGATGCCAGCTGGCAAGGATGGTCTGGGCCTGGTCGTGTCCCCTGGACAAGCCCCAGCCCTGGACGGTGGCCCCGTTCTCCGTCTTCCTGTCCCCGCCCAGCCCACAAAGTGTCTGCGGCCCAGGCGTGTGGAGGTGCAGTCCGAGGTGTCAGCTCACCACGGAGGCGACGGGGAGGCCCTCCCGTGCTGGAGCACCGGGTGGAATTGCCAGCTTTATTACAGCCCAGCCTCACTAGGCCTTGGCCTGGCCCTGCCCTCCCTCCCACCTGCCCCGAGCTGAGGTGTGGGCAGACATGGTGACACAGGCAAACATATAATGCAGACACAGACACGTTCCTATGTGGGGGCACCCCCACATGTACATTTACATGAAGACACGTGTGCATGCATACATGCATGCATGGGTGTGCACACATACACAAGAAGCTCAGTCCTGCCTGGAACATGGGAATCAGTGGTGGGGACACTCCTCTCCCTGTGCCCTGGGCTCCTTGAGAACCACGGGGCCTCCTTGGGGCAGGTGGCCGCGCCAGTGAGAGGCCCTGATGCGCTGGGCGCCCTTGTACCTGCCAGCCAGGCCTGGGCCTTGCGTGGCCGCCAGGGGGGCCCCTGTGGAACTGGACAGGCCCCTCTGGGAGGCCAGGAGGGCCCACTGAGCCACGGCCCCCAGCATCAGACCGAGCTCCAGCTGGTTCAGGGGTTAGGAGTCTCAGGGGACCCACACTTGACCTAACTCTTCACTGAGACTCCTGCCAGCGCCCCGGGAGGTGCCTCATGCCCGCGGTCCCTGGGCACCGGGCTGGTCTCCGGCTCGGTGTGGGCCGCCCGCGGCTGGGACCCCCGCACTCGCCGGAGCCGGTGGCAGCCCAGCAGCACGGCCAGGGCGACGGCGTCGATCAGCAGCTCCAGCAGCTCCAGGACGGAGAGGACTGAGGAGCCGAACCACAGGCTCCAGAGGCTGCCCATGGCCGACAGCAGCTGCGGCACCTGCAGCATCGGGACCGAGAGCTGCACAGCTGCCCCCGCCCGCTCCCGTGGGGCCGGCTGCCCCCGGCCCGCTCCCGTGGGCCACGTGCCTCCGCCCGCTCCCGTGGGGCCGGCTGCCCCCGGCCCGCCCCTGTGAGGCCAGGTGCTCGGCGCCCCATGCCGGCCGGCTGCTGCCCACCCCAGCCCTCGGACCGCCGCTCACCGAGTAGACGGGCGTCTCGTCGGCCGTGCGGTAGTTGAGCTCCTGGTAGAAGATGTTCACCTTGGCCACGTTGCTCCTGGGGGGGCAGAGATGGAGGGTGGGCCCTGGGCCTCGGGCGCACTGAGGGTGAGGCTGGCAGGAGGAGGGGCCAGGACACGACCTCCGGCGGAGGAGGCCGGTGCACCCACCTGGGTCTCGGGCTCCAGCCGGGGCTCCGGCTCTGGCCAGGGCGTGGGGGGCTGCGCTTGCCCAGCACGGCCAGGATCCAGTCCTGCACACAGAGGGCTCCCTGTGGCCGCTGCGCCTCCAGCCTCTGAGGCACGGGTGGGAGGGCAGGGACCGCAGGGGCGGAGCCCTGTCCACGGGTCCCTGTGGGATCAGTGAGGCCCGCCTGCTTGGCCAGCCCTCACCCCACCCACTCCCCACCCCCGGGGGCTCACCCCTGACTTGGAGGAAGGCCACCTGGCGCTCCCAGCTGACAGCTTGTAGGAAGATTCTCTAGGAGAGACAGACCCGGCATGTCATACCCCCTCTGCGGTGCCCGGGGCCGTGACCCCTGACCCCAGCACCGTGACCCCTGACCCCAGCACTCCCCACTCACCTGCAGGGCCTGGGGCAGCGGGAGAAGCAGGGAAGCCGGTGGGTCTCCAGTTTTCTGTAGAGGCGGTAGAAGCAGTGGCCTGGGTGGGCGGGGTCACAGGGGAACCCGTTAGGGAGACCCTGGGAGGCTCAGAGGTGGCACCTCCGCAGGTGAGCGGGGCGGGGCCGCGGGGGCCGCGGGCGGGGCGGTGGGCGGAGCCGAGGGGCGGTGGGCGGAGCTATGGTGGTGGGCGGGGTCGTGATCTGTGGGCGGGGCCTGGCGGGGCGGGCTCACCCCAGGCCGGGTGCCGCGCGGAGCTGCAGTACTCGGCCCCCGCCGGCAGGGGGAAGAAGTAGTAGCCGCAGGAGCAGGTGTTCACCATCAGTTGCTGGAAGCAGGAGACCAGGCAGGCCTAGGGGGACAGCAAGGCACCGGGGCTGGGATCCCAGGGGGCGGGGTGGGAGAGGGGTAGCAGCCATCCCTCCCCTAGGGCCTGCCTGCCTGCCGGCCCGGTTCCCCTCCCTCTCCCCGGCCCTCCCTCCCTGAGCCCTTCCCTGTCCGCCCCCCGCCCGAGCCTAGGCCACCTGCATGGTGTAGTTGGTCTCGTACAGCAGCGGGACGTCCACGCCCTCCCCGCTGACCGTGCAGCGGCCGTAGGGGCTCCCGAGCCGGTGCACCTCGTCCTGCGGGGAGGGGGCTCAGTTCCACCCGCCGCCCCGGCCCTCGGCCCCAGGCGGGGCGGGGACGGGAGGCCGGGCCCTCTCTGCCCGCCTCCCTCCCCCGGGGCACCCCACCCGTCGCCCCGGCCCTCAGGCCCAGGCGGGGCGGGGACAGGAGGCCCGGCCCTCTCTGTCCGCCCCCCTCCCCCTGGGCACTGCACCTCTCTGATGCCGATGGTGGTCTCCGTCCCGGGCCGGACGCTGAAGCCCCGGTGCTCCAGGAAGGGCGTGTGGTCCCGCCTGTGGACCATGACCTTGATGCCGGCCTCGGTGGACAGCAGCGGGAGGGCGTCCTGCTGCTCAGCCCTGAGGACCAGGCTGATCCCTGCGGGAGGGAGGCGGGCGGGGGAGGGGGGGTGTGAGGCCAGGCCGGGAGCACCCTGCCACACACACACACACACACACACCCGGCCCGGCTGGCACTCACCGTGGGTGATGCCCGGGCGCTGCACGGTCCACGTGCCATTGAAGGTGTAGCAGCTGCCGTAGGTGGGGTGGTGGAACGTCCGGAAGTGCCTGGAACGGGGCACACGCCGCTGGCACACGCTCCCCGCCACCCGCCGGCCTCGGTGGACAGCAGCGGGAGGGCGTCCTGCTGCTCGGCCCTGAGGACCCGGCCTGCCTTATCTCCCCGGGAGCTGTTTGCCGCTGGCGGCCCGGTGGCACCCACGCCCGCCGGGTGGGGCCGGGGGAGCCCCGCCCGCCCGCTCACCGGGCCTGGCAGTCCTGGCCGTCGTAGCGGCAGGAGAAGACGAAGTGGCCGCCGTGGCTCTGGTGGCCGTCCTCGGGGCGCGGCGGCAGCAGCGCCAGGACGTCCACGTAGTGGAAGCGGTACCAGGCACGCACGGCCGTCACGCCGGACGAGTAGGCGCGGTAGAAGCAGTCGCCGCCGGTGCTGTTACACTGGGGGAGGGGGCGGGGGGGGGTCAGACAGACTGCCCGGCCCTGCGGCCCCACCTGTGCCCGCCGCCCGCCCACCCGCCCGCAGGGACCTCACCAGCCTGAAGCCCACTCTGCTCGGGCCGCCCGGGCCGCCCAGCCGCTCCAGGCGGACTCTGCGGTCCAGCTGGAAGGCGGGCTCGGGGCCCGGGCCCTCCGCGGAGGGGACACCCTCGCTCCGGCTGAGGTTGAACCCGTAGAGGGCGTAGAGGTTCTCCTGGGCAAACTCGTCCAGGGCCTGCAGGTGTCCGCGCACCAGGCTGGGCCTGGGAGAGGGGCGCACCAGGTCAGTCACCCCCAGGTCCCCACATCACCCCCAGGCCCCCACATCACCCCCAGACCCCCCACATCACCCCCAGACCCGCACGTCACCCCCAGGCCCCCCACGTCACCCCCAGGCCCCCATGTCACCCCCAGACCCCCACATCACCCCCAGGTCCCCACATCACCCCCAGGCCCCCACATCACCCCCAGACCCCCCACATCACCCCCAGACCCGCACGTCACCCCCAGGCCCCCCACGTCACCCCCAGGCCCCCACATCGGACCACACCACGCTGCACCTGTTTCTCCCTTCTCCTTAAGACCCACCCCCCACCCCCGGCATGTCTCAGAGGGCCTGGCTGTGCACAGGGTGTGGGAGGTGGAGTCATCAGTAACCCAGGCGCTCACCGGGCCAGTGTGGCTCAGTGGTTGAGCGTCAACCCAGGAACCGAGCGGTCCCAGGTTCGATGCCCTGTCAGGGCACATGCCCCGGTGATGGGCTGCATCCCCAGTACGGGGCAGGCACGAGGCAGCCGATCGACGACTCTCTCTCTCCCTCTCCCTTCCTCTCTGAAATCAATGAAAACATATTAAGCTCCGGCCCGTGCGGCTCAGTGGACGGCAGGCCAAAGGGCCCGGCTTGATTCCGGCCAAGAGCACAGGCCTAAGTTGCAGGCTCCTCCCCAGCCCGGCCGTGGTCAGGGAGCGTGCAGGAGGCAAGCAGTCGATGTGCTCCTCACATATCACTATTGCTCTCTGTCTCTCCCTCCCTCTTCCACTTCCTCTAAAAACCAATGGGAAAACATCCTCGGGGGAGGATTAACAAAAAACATAAAATAACGGCAACCGAGGCACCCCTCGGGCAATGCAGGCACCCCCGCCCGGCCCCCGGCCCCCGGCCCCCGGCCCCCGGCCCCCGCGACCCCGCGCTCACCGGTGCGGGTTCATGTCGCACAGAGTGACGGACGGGAAGAGCTTCCCCTCCGAGTGCACGGACACGGTCATGATGACGGGGTAGCGCCAGTACTGCTCGAACAGGAGCCCGAACTGCCAGTACAGCGCGCCCAGCGCCCCCAGGAACAGCAGCGCCCAGGACGCCGTCTTGAGGCGGTTGTGGCCGGAGCAGATGAGGCGGATGGCGCCGTGCACCGTGGCGTTGGCGCAGAAGAAGGTGAACAGCTCCCGGAAGGAGCCGGGCAGCTCCACCAGCGGCTCTGCGGGGGGCGGGGGCGGGCCCGGGGGGCTCTTGCAGGTCCCGGGCCCATCGCCGGCTGCCCGGGCCACTGCGCCAGCCTGTGTCCGAGAAACGGGCCTCAGCGCGGCCTGACCCGGTCGGACCCCCCGCCAGGCCTCTCCGCCTCTGCCGGCCGGCGGCTCTGCCTGCCTGCCTGCCTGCCTTCCCCCGGGTGGGGCAGGGCCTGGGGGCAGGAGGAGGCCAGCTGACCCGCTCAGAGGAGAGACTGTCCTGTCCGTAGGCCAGGAGCCCAGTAATGGGGGGACCTGGGCCAGGTGGACTTCCATTCTCTGTCCCTGGGAGCTCCGAGGAGTGTCCTCGCCCCCAGAGGGCACCTGGGGCTCGACAGAGGGCACCTGGGGCTTGTCCATGCTGGGGCTGACCCACAGTCATGCCCACAAGGCCCAGCACGGCCCCACCCGCCTCCCGAGGCGTGCCTTATCAGGCAGAGCCGAGCTGGGCGGTGGGGGCAGGAGAGCAGGGACTGGGGATCTGCCTGCCTCCCCCCGGTGGGTGGGCGGAGGCCAGGTGGCCTGCTCAGAGGACCCCAATATTGGGGGCCCCTGGGGAGGCTTGACCCTGGGCCCCGATGGCTCCCCCACTCCCCACATCCGCGTCTGACGAGGCTGACGGAGCCAGGCTGGGCCAAGGGTCAGGCCTGAGTCCACTCGGGTTGTGGGCCGAGGGCGGGGTGCGGTCCACCCAGCTAGGCCTTCGGCGTCAGGGAAAGCAGGCAGGGGCCGGCCGGGGGTCGGGACCTGAGGCCCCAGGAAGTCGAGCTGTGGCCTGCCCGGTCCCCGGTCCTGCCCCGGAGGCTCGTGTCCCACTCACCCCAGCGCAGAGACTCAGGGCCTGAGCGGGCCAGACCGCGGCCCTGCACACGCTGAGTCACGCGTGGGCCTCCAGCGGGCTTTCCGCGCTGTCCCCATCGGGGTCTGAATCACTGGCCTCTGGGGACTGGGCGCAGGCGTCCGGGGACTGGGCCCTCCCACCCACCCACCAGCTGGGGCGCCCGGGGAGGGGGCCGAGCCTCGGGAAGCGGCTGCTGGGGCTCCGCCAGCACACGGCTGCCAGGTATGCAGAGCAGGCTGCTCCCGTGTACGCTGAGAACATGCGTGTCCCAGCAAGCCGGCCGGCTTCGCGGGAACTCTGGTACCCGGTGGGGTGGGTGGGCTCCCCCTCCTGTGGCCTTCTGTGCTGGGCCCCTACTTGCCTTGCCACCGGGAGCACGTGCCACCCCGGGGTGCTGCTGGTGGGCGCCCCACGGTACCATGCCCACCTGTGTCCCCTCCCCGTGGCCATGCTGACCCTCAATCGCTGGTGCAGGTGAGCGAGGGGACTCCGGCAGGTGCTTCTGGCTCCAGTGCCCCTGTCTCCGTCCTCCAGACCTGCAGCCCAGCCCGCTCCCACCCCCACCTCCCCATGGGGGCTCCCGGGCAGAGGGGAGCTCTGGGATTGGCCTTGAGGGCCGTTCAGAGCCTCCAGGGCGTCCTGAGACGGGGCCCCAGGCACACTGGGCGAACGTGGGCACGAATTCCGAGACTCCTCAGATACAGCAGGAGCAGGGGGCTCCCCGGTCATACGTGCACACGGATGTGTACAAACACACACGCTCCGCACACACACCAAGCCCGCAGTCAGTAGGGGCTCCGTAGCTCTCCTGCCTCACTCTTTGTGTGTGTGTGTGTGTGTGTGTGTGCGCGCGTGTGCATGCATGTGGGTTCAGGGTCACACGTGGGACACCCCCCACCCCACGTCAGGCTGAGGAGACCCCAGGACACGCTGCCCAACAGCCCCACATCCGGTACCTGTGCAGGTGCCTCCATTCTCCCGGTGTGGTGGCCAGGCCGCGGCAGCTCCTGCCGGTGACGGAGGGAGGGATGTGGCCGGCACTGGCTGGGCTGCCTCCTATTTATAACAGGCTGCACGGGCGAGGTGCTGGGGAGGGGCCAGCTGCCCGGGCAGCCCTGCCTGCTCTGGACACGGAAGGGGAAGGCTCTGGGGGCCGGGACGGGGTCCCTCCCCTGGGTGCGTGCCCCGGACCCTGACCCCCGCTGGGAATGAGGGGGAGGAGAGGCCTGTGATGGAGTGGGACCCCCTTGGATGCCAGTTCTGCACCCCCCTGAGCAGAGCTCCTGGCCCTTAAGGTCAGGTCTCCCTGAGGCCAGACACCTGCTCTTCCTGCTCCTGCGGACCCCGTGTGCCCCGGCCCCTCAACCCCTGCTTTCTCCTCCTGTCAGGCCTGCCCAGCTCACTCCGCCGGCTCTGAGCACAGGCGTTTGTGGCCCAGGTGTCCCCCAGGGCCAGCCACCCAGCCGCTGGGACGGGCACTAATTCCGGGACCACCCTGGGGCCTGGGTGTGCAGATGGCACTCGGAGTCCCAAGGCGCCCGGCGCAGCCTCCCCGTCGGACACTGAGGCCACCACTGACCACACCACCCACTGCGATGCCACCCCGGACGCTAAGGCCATACCCTATGCCCTGAGACTGCACACCGGGTGCACTGACATGCCCTGTTACCCACGAAGGGGACCTGCCACGTCATCGCCACACAAATGCTAAGACCACACACGCCACACGCAAACCAGCACACACCACATTCATGGCCCAAATGGCGTCATCTCTGAGGCTGACATCCTCGGCCCACGTGCGGACACGTGAGGCCAGATGGGGTCCAATGCCCCACCCCCAGGGGGACCCACCGTCTGTGCTCCCCCTGGGGGACCCTCACCGTCCCCAACGACCAGGACTGCAGCCTGGGTGTGAGGGGTCCGTGCAGGCCCGACTGCTCCCTCCTCCCCGGGGCAGGCCCTGGGGCCCTGGCTCCCTACCCCCCAGTCAGTGCCGAGGTCTGCCGGGCCGGGCCGGGCCGGGCCTCGCTCTGGGGAGGGGGGAGGTCACCGGCCTCGTGGCTCGGAAGGAGGTGGGTGCTCCCGGTGACGTCCGGGAGAGGGAAGACGTGCCTCACAGGGTGTGGGTGCGAATCACGACGATGTCACTGAGACCTTTCCGGAATTACTCAGCCCCTGCAGCCGCTTCCGCGCCCCGTGGAGGCGCCTCTCCCTGTGCGGGCGCCGAGGGGAACCCCCGGCCTCTCAGAAGGAAAGAGGAGCAGGGGCAGGAAGCGAGCCGGTTCCCACGCTGGCTCCCTCGGCTGGTTTGCCCGGCTGAGGGATGACGAACAGGCAGGGCTCTGCCCACCAGGGCTCAGGCCGGCCCTGCAGCAGCCGCTCGGGTCCCGTCTCAGGTGCCCTGGATGTGCCAGAGTCAGGCGAGCTGCCCGCCGCCCTCTGCCTGGGTCAGGGCTGGACCCGTCGGTGCCCAGCACAGGACGGCCCCTCTGGATCTGTCCCGGCCGACGACTACCTTCTGCCTCACAGTCAACAGGCAGCACCTTCCCCTGGCACAACCCGTGGGGGACCCCCCACCCCCCACCTGGTCCTCTCCCGGGCTGCCCCTTGAGAGGGTGCGGGGGGCAGTGTGCTGACCTATCTAGCTACCCATTCCCCACCTTGTCCAGACACCAACCTTCCCGCTGCCCCATGCCTGCCACCCGCCTGCCCCTCTGAACGTCCCCCGTGGTGGGAGGGTTCCCTGTGGGACTACCCTTCTCTCAACCCACGCACAGGGTGGCCAGGCCCTCCCCCCTCCCCCCAGGGCCAGGGAGGGGACCGTGGGAGCCGAAGTGGGCCTCGCCGCCTGTCCACTGGTGCATAATGACCCCATTCATGGGCTGGGTGGAAGACTCGCCCGGGAAACAGTGGGAGCATTTTTATGAGAACAGCTCTCCCCAGGGGCAGGGGCCGGGCAGACGTGCCCACAGCGGGTCCCACCTGGCACAGGTTCCAGCAGAGGCTGCCGCGGGGCACCCAGGACTGGACACTCAGGGGCCATGGGCCGGTTGGGTCACTGATGGGCCAGGGCTCTCCTCTGTTAAGTGCGTAGAATAATTGGGTCCCCAGCCGACTGGGAAGAGCTATTATTATTATTATTATTATTTTACATTTTAATATGTTTTTATTGATGGTTAGAGAGAGGAGAAGGGAAAGGGATAGACATCAGCTAGAAACATCACAGATGCGCCGCCTCCTGCACGGCCCCTGCGGGGGATGGACCGCGCAATCCGGGCATGTGCCCTGAGCTGGAATCGAACCGTGACCTCTGGGTTCCCGGGCCGACGCTCACCACTGAGCCACACCGGCCGGGCGGGGCCCAGTGGCTCAGGGGTCACCCTTTATCCGGGCCTGTCTGTCTCGGATTCTCCGGAGCCGGAATCCTGGGGAGGAGAGTGTCCGGAGCGGGGTGTCTGGGACCCCTTGGTCCATGTCCCCGACGCTTCCCGCAGGAGGGGGCTATGGCGGCGCGAGGCCCGGGAGGGCGATGGCCGCGGGATCGATCACCCCTGCCGCCCGATCGATCACACCTGCCGCGGGGGTCCGGGTACATCCTGGCGGAGCTGCAGCCAGTGCGCACGCGCCGAGGCCCCGCCTCGCTGGGCGGGGGAGGGAGCAGCGAGATGCGGGCAACGGCCTCCCGGCCGCCTAGAGCGGCCGCCGAGCGAGCCGCGCACCGGAACCGGAAGCGAGGGCGACCCCGCCCCCGGACGGCCATCTTGGAAGCTGAGGCGGCGGCGGCGGCGGCGGCGCTGCGGCGGGGCGGTGGGCTCGGTCCCGGGCGGTGCGGCTCTCCGGCGCGGGCCCCACTCTCCGCTCCTGCTCCGGCCTCGACCTCGGCGAGCCTGAGCGCGGCGGCGGCCCACGCGCGGCGGCGGGGAGAGGTGAGCGCGCCGCCGGCCTGCGGGGGCCTGGGTCGCGCGTCCGATCCGCGGGAGCCGGCCGCGGGGGGCCAGGGGCGCGGGTCTCGGGGCCCCTGGGTGCCCACCCCGCCCGACCCGCCGCTCGCGGGGCTCCGCCCGGAGGCCGGCGCGGAACCCGAGGTCGGTTGCGGCGGGCGCCCGGGGCTGCCGGCCGGGTGGTCCTGCGGCAAACGCGGCACCCGGTTGGCGGGCCGCACGGCGGGTCCCCTCCGGAAAGGCGCCCGTCAGTGCGGCGCGGGCACCCCCGGCGGCCGGCGGGGCGCTCGGTGGACGTGTCCGGGTCCGTTGGGGCGGCCGCGGGGGCGCCGTTCCGCCGCCGCTCCGCCCTGACAGTTAGAACCGCCTCGGCCTCCTCAGCCCCGGGCAGGAGTGTCCGCGGTCCCGCCCGCCCTGGCGGGTCAGGAGGGCCATGCAGGCGGGAGAGCGGGAGCCGGGGTCGGAGGACTCTCCATCCCGGCAGCCGGAGCGGGACTCGGTCCCGGACGGACAAGTTCCTGTCGATATCCGGTCCACTCTCCTCTTGGAATGACCTGCCTCCTCCCAGACTCTGGCCACGTGTAAACTTCTAAGTTTCTTTCCCTATGAAAACGCCCCTTAGCCGGTCCTGATTCAGAGCCGGTTCCCAGCCATTCATTGCGGGGCCCCGGCAGCAAACGGCCAGAGCGGGTGAGGCCGCGGCTCCGAGGCCCGGAGCTAACAGGTGCCCACGAGCGGCCCCGGCGGTGGAAGGCGGTGCCCTCCGGCGCCAGAGAGGGGACCCGGGGGTCTCGCCGAACGGGGAGGTCCCGTGTGCAGGTCCCAGGCCGGTGGGAACCCGGTGCCCAGAACTGCATGCGGTTCACAGCCTGCACGTCCGGGCAGCGCCGGCCCCCCTGGCCGCTCCATGCTCAGGCAGGTACCTGGGTGGTGGCGGAGCCGCCTCCGTGAGCCCGGGCTCCCGGCCAGCCCGTGAAGCAATCCTGGTGGAGATCGGAGAGACTTCTCTCAAAGTCCTGGGCGTGCACGTCACGTGCCTGCCCGGCTGTCGGGCAAGGTCTCATGCCACGCTGTCACCTGAGCTGCGAGTCCGTGGGGCGGGAGGGATGCCCGAGAGAAGAGGCACAGACAGGGTGAACAGACGCTGGACAGCCTGTCCCCATGGGAGGCTGTAGGGACTCGTGTCCTGGGAGGTGGGTGCCTGCCTTCAGCAGTGGGTGTACTCTTGAAAAACCCATGCTGGCTTCCTCTCTCTCTCTCTCTTTTTTATTTTATTTTATTATTTTTTATTTTTTTTTAAGAGGACCAGTCAGCATTGACCTAAGAACCAGGAGGTCAGGGTCTGATTCCCGGTCAAGGCACAAGCCTGGTTTGTGGGCTAGATCCCTAGTTTGATAGGAGGCAGCCCATCAGTGATTCTCATCATCGATGTTTCTATTTCTCTCCCCCAAACCCCTTTTAAAAATACATCTTTATTGATTTCAGGTATTTTCTTCACTGTAGCAACCCTGAGTGCACGGTCCGGGGGGCTTGGTGTGCGAGAGCCTGAGACATGTCCTGTCTGAGGGGACAGTTGGGAGAAATGTCTCCCGGAAACCCCGGAGGTCCTGAGAGCACTGCTCTGGGTGCGAACGGGAGCCCTTTCCTTTGTACCAGCTGAGCCGGTGGATCGTAAATGTGATCCGAAAGCTCACGGCTTTGGAAGCAACAGAGAGGAGTCGGTGCCTGACCAGGCATGGCCAGTCTTACGTGTGTGGCTGCCCGTTGACCAGCACTAAGAGTCCAGCGTGGCCACCTCGCTGGTGCAGACACAGCCGCCCCTGAGCCAGCACCTGCTCTGTGCGCAGGGCAAACGGAGTGTGACCTCGGGGGACGTTGAGAGGAGGCAGGACACGACCTGGGGTGACCCTGCTTGTGGGTGGCCCTGCTTGTTGCCAGGTGTTGGCACCTCCGGCCAGGAGCCTGGGAGCAGTGCTGTGTGGGGCAGTGCCGCCTCCCAGGCTGGTCGGTGGCTGGGCCCGGTGGGCGCCTGTGTTGTATGGAGCTGGGCCGATGGAGGTCAGTGGAGGGGAGAGAGTGGAGGCATTGAAGAGGAAGTCAGGGAGGCTTTTGAAGGTCTCGGCTTTAGAGCTACCCTGGGAAGGGCCGGGGTGAGTGTCTGCCAGTAGACCGGGCCCCCAGAAGCCGGTGCTCATCAGGAGAAGGGGTTTGGACCTGAGGCAGTTCAGCGGCCTGGGGAGTTGGGACTGGGAGGCTGCCTGGTGCTGGTTTGTAGAGGGGCTGGTGGGCGGGGGAGGGATGGCGGGCGGGGGAGGGTTGGCGTGGCGTTGATCTGCTTGGCTAGGGGGGGGAGTTGTCAAGGGCTGTGGTGAGAACTGTGGTGACCAAGTTAGCCTGACTTGGTGTCCAGGAAGGACTGGAACGGGGAGAGACGAGAAGCCTGGGGGCCAGGCTGAGTTGGTGGGAATGGGGGAGGGAGGGAAGCAGGGTCCTGAGGGTGAGAGACCTCAGAGCTAGCAGCAGGGAGGGTGACGGTGCACGCCAGAGGACCCAGAGGGGCGGGGGCCTGTCCTGCCGGAGACCGGTCTGCAGGCCCCGGGTGCCAGTGAGCACACCCAGTGGGGTGTGGTCTGTGGGGCTGGTGCTCTGGGGAGGGTTCGAGCTCTGCTGGAGCCGAGAAGGGCAGGCATGGTGGGGTGGGTGACCTCAGGTTTGTAGGGACAGGGAGGTCAGGGTGGAGAGAGCCCGGCCACTGTTGTCCGGTGCTGTGGCGAGATGAGCTGGGACACCGAGTGGCAGAGGGTGGAGTGGGGTGAGTGGGAGCGTAGGCCCCTCTCCGTCGCCCACATCCAATCTGCCGCCCGTGGCGGGTGCGCCCTCCTCCCCGTCCGCACCCTGCGTGTCCCTGCTGTCGGCCATGCCGGGGGCCAGCGGCTCTCACACTGCCTTTTCGGCAGTGTGCCTTTTTGCCTTCCCACTTACGTTATGAGAAACTCGGTAGAGGAAGCAGTCGGGTTGGCTCTGTTCTGTGCCCGTCTTCCCATCGCCCGCCTCTGGAGCACAGCTGAGGTGCCTCTTCTCTCCAATGACTGCTTTACTCCTGGTCCAGTCTTTGGTGCTGCCCTGCCCGCCCTGTCTCTCCCATGTCATCCTGTCTGTCCCATGCTTCCTGTCCGTCCTGATGAACCTGACACTTGGGCCTGAGACCCTCCGGAGCACGGCTCGGGGCCTGGCCTCCCTGGCAGCCTTGTTCCCACCGTTCTCTGCTCCTGGCGCAGACCCAGTGCGGTCCTGGCAGTGCTCCGTAGGCCTCTGCCTGAAAGTTTCCTTCCCGCTCCGCCCAGCACATGCATCTTAGCCTGTCTCTCCAGAACCAGAGTGACAGCCGTGCCGCGCTGAGGGAGTGAAGGGTTTACGGGCTGGTGGGTGCGTCCTGAGTGCTGTGGTCCTGGAGCACAGCTGAGCCACGTGTGCAGCGGCCCAGGTCCTGTCCAGGCTTCAGACACCCCACCACGGCTGCTTGGGACTAGACGCGGTGGAATGGGAGACTGGCCTACGGTGTTGGGTGGGAGTCGGGACAGCCTCGGCCTCGGCGTGGGGCGAGTGAATGTCGTGAGTGATGGCTGCTGGGCTCTGGGCAGTGGCCCGGGTGCTGTGTCCGGTCCCAGGTGAACACACGTGTTTACTTTCAACAGATGAGCAGCAACAGCAATAAGAGAGCTCCAACCACAGCCACCCAGCGACTGAAACAGGACTACCTTCGGATTAAGAAAGACCCGGTGCCTTACATCTGTGCCGAGCCCCTCCCTTCCAATATTCTGGAGTGGTAAGGCCCTGCGGGTCAGTCACCCACCCAGGTTCCTGCGGTCGGGTGGTGGCTGGGGGCTCCTGCACCCCTCGTCGGTGCTGGCAGACGTCGGGAGTCCCGCAGACAGACCCTTTCCGTGCGGCAGCTGGGACACAGGGCGGTGATGGTGCATGCAGGGTTAGAAAGGTCCTCCTGGGAGAGGACTCGCCGGCAACCCCCTGCGGCTCGGGTGAGGCTCAGCTCCAGAGGAGTCCTCTGAGTGCCTCCCTGCCCGGCCCTGGGCAGTGAGACCAAGGGGCCGGCCGCCCTGGCCTTAGGGCCGGGTGGCTCTGTGCCTGCGCACGCCTCCTCGGACCCTTCCTGTGGGACATGGGTTAGGAGGCACGCCCCTGGGACAGGCTGCCCTTACCGGGGTGGCTGGGATGTTGAGAAATGAGGTGTAGCACTAAATACTAAGAAGCATTTTCTCTTTGTTTGAAGAGTATTTTACATTTTAATCTTAAAAAGGAGCTAAAAATTAAAAAACAAATCTAGAGGAAAGAGATTTAACTAAGTTGAAAACAAGTGTTTTCCAACTGGGCAGTTTGTAAATTTATTTTTTATTTTTAATCTATTGATTTCAGAGAGAAAGGGGGAGGGAGAAAGAGGTAGAAACATCAGTGATGAAAGAGAATCATTGATTGGCTGCCTCCTGCACGCCCTCTACTGGGGATCGAGCCCACAACCTGGGATGTTCCCTTGACCGGAGTCAAACCCTGGACCCTTCAGTCCACAGGCCGATATTCTATCCACTGAGACACACCAGCTAGGGCCCAAGTGGGCAGTTTGGCTCAGTGGTTGGACTTGCCTGTGGACTGAAGGGTTGTGGGTTCGGTTCCTGATCAAGGGCATTACCTTGGTTGCAGGTTTGATTGTGGCCCAGGTGGGAGGCAACCAGTCGATATGTCTCTCTTGGGTCCATGTTTCTCTCTTTCTCCCCTCCTCCCTCCCTTTCACTCTCTGAAAATCAATGGGAAAATCCTCGGGTGAGGATTAAAGAAAAAAAAGTATTTTCCAGATGGGACAGGTGTTCAGGGAATCTGGGTCCACCTCCTTGGCTTACAGATGAGGGGGATCTGGCGGGTGTGGTGAAGGTTCTCAGGGTGACATGGGCCTCAGCGTGAGTGGGTGGCAGTGTCCCCGCAGGGCTCTCCCTGTCCCCAAATAATGATAAAAAACAAGTGTGGCCCCAGGACACAGTCAACAGATGCAGGGACCCCTCCCCACATCGAGTCAGAGCCCCCAGGTTCAGTCATTTGTTAAGAAGTCCCATTGTTTCGGTTTATTACAGTGAAAATGCACAACAAAATCAGCAAAGGAAAGAGGCACGGCAGAGTCCATAGGAGACCAGGCACAGCCGCCTGCCCCGGGGCTCAGGGACACTCTCCACCCGGGAGCCCGTTAGACCCAGTGCCCAGGGTTCCCAACAGGGGGGTCTCAGAGGCACCTCTGCCTGGCACCCCCAGCGTCCGGGCTGTGGGCCTCCTCTCAGCTGCCCCAGCCCCAGGCGTGGGAGGGCCCCAGGGGCTGGTCCCTCGGCAGGCGGCAGGCGGCAGGCGGCGCTCTGGGTGAGGCCTGTCCGTCCTCTGAGCTCCGTGCTGCCGGGCCTCCCGCACCCAGTGCTGCCCGGGCTCTCGCTGCACTTGCTTCTCCCCTCTCCCTCTGCTTAGCCTGGCCAGGAACTGGAGCAGCGAAAAATTAAGGCCACGCTCCTGAACGTGTCATGTGTTTAGCTTTAAGGGCTGTTCCTGGTCTGCTGACGTAGGATCACAGCGGGGGCACGCGCACGTGTGTGTGTGTGTGTGTGTGTGTGTGACAGAGAGAGAGAGAGAGAGAGAGAGACACAGACGTATCAGCCAGGAGATGGCAGGTGTTGATCGGTGGTATTAACGGTGTGTGTGTTGTGGTTGGAGGCAGGTCTCTCTGCTCTGGCATTTCTGCTGATCTTACCTCCACTTTCTCCTTCATGCTTTTCTGCTGTCTGAGTGTCTAAGTGCAAACCCTCTGGCGTGAGCCGAAGCCTCCCCGTGGGTGTGGGGAGTGGACGTGTGCACAGCCCGGGCTCCAGGTGCAGGCGGGTCGACGGCGGGCTGTCCCCGTGGCTTCTGCTCGAGGCAGCTCCTCCGTGGTGCGGTCTGGTTCTCGTGGGACATGGACCCTGGGCACAGAGCCGGCTCCTGCACCGGCTGTCCTGTCTTGCCTCCTGCGGGGTGTGTGGCCACTGAGAAACACAGAACCTCAGTGGTGCTCACGAAGGCTGTGAAATTAAGGTGGTTTTTTTTTGTTTTTTTTAAAATATATTTTATTGATTTTGTACAGAGAGGAAGGGAGATGAATAGAGATCTAGAAACATCGATGAGAGAGAAACACTGACCAGCTGCCTCTTGCACACCCCCTACTGGGGATGTGCCCGCAACCAAGGTACATGCCCTTGACCGGAATCGAACCCGGGACCTTTTAGTCTGCAGACCGACACTATCCACTGAGCCAAACCGGTTTCAGCTGAAATTAAGTTTTTAAGTGTTCTTTGATATTAATGGTTAGAGGATTAACCTCGTGTTGTGTTGAGGGGGAGAGTGCTTTGTGGAATGAGGAATGGTGGGTGAGGACCGCCGCCCCAGAGCTCAGAGAGCCTCGCAGGCTTGGGGTCGGCCCCTGACCTTCAGTGTCACCGACGGGTTGCTGTGGGTGTCTGGCTTGGTGGCCCTGAAACCCTGGCCTTGGGGTGACTCAGGCTGGGGGGAGTTGGGCACCAAAGCCAGCTAGCTTTCTCTCTCCCCAGGCACTATGTGGTCCGAGGCCCTGAGATGACTCCTTACGAAGGTAAGTCGAGCCGTTGCTGGGAGCGAGAGCAAGAGCAGTGCTGTTTGCGCAGCTCTGCCTGCCGAGGGCCTTCACTTGTAAAGGGCCCTCTTTCCACGCTGGCCTCTGGGAGTTTGCTCTGAGTGTGGGCTTGTGCATGTCTCAGGGACCATGTCCCAGGCGCCGTCTGTGCGCCCCTGGGTGGTGCCCAGGCTGCGGGGTCAGCGGGGTCAGGGCCAGGGGAACAGTCCTGCCTGGTCCCCTTGTACTTCTGAAGGGGTGTTGTTGAGGGGACGATGGGTGTATCGGCTGCTCTTTCTAGGCCCTAAGTCCTGGGCTCGGTGGTGGGCCTGTGTGGACAGGGTGCTGAGGCGCAGGGAGGCCATGGGACCTGCCCGGTCAGCAGGGCCTGCTTCTCTCCTGGCTTCTGCTGCCATCAGGGTGCCGGGGTCACTTACAGCGCCTGACACCGCCGACCTCGCAGCTTTCAGCAGGGCCGGTGCACCAGCCGGGTGTAGATGTCCGCCGTTAGGTCCTGGCTGGAGCGCTGTGTGGTTTGTGTGGGTTTCACCGGGAAGAGTTTGCTGTGGAGAAAGTCTGAGCGTGCTGGCGTCAGAGGCGTGGGCAGCTGAGCGGGAGGGAGCTCTCTAGGGCCCCGGGTCCCGTTCTGGGAGGGTTTGCCCAGGAACCACATCCAGAAGCAGAGCTGTGGGGTGGGTGTGTCCCTGGGGGACATCCCAGTGCCCAGCAGTGGTGTGGGCTCTCGGATGGCCTGCCGGGTGGGGCTCCGAGAACTCAGGAAAGATGGGCTTCAGAACAGGGCCAGGCCGGGAAGGTGATTAAACCAGTGCATGTTTTTATGGAGCTTGACTCTACGAGCTGCCAGTCCCCTCTCAGCTCGGCTCTGCTCAGGGCTGCCCTCCGCTGACTGCTCTCAGTAGGTTCTCCATGGGACCAGCCAAGCTGCTGCCTCTGTCCGTCCGTCCGGGAGGGACAGCTGTCAGGGCTCTGAGCCGGGCCTTTGTGGCCCTGGAGGGGTGACTGTCCTCCCCTTGCTCCTCCCTGGCTCTTGGGTGCCCTGACTGTGCTCCCCGTCTCCCATGCTCCTCCTATGTCCACGCTGCCCTGTCTGGGACCCCACTGTCCTGCTCTCTCTGGGCACAGCCAGCCCCTGCAGTCAGCACCTGTGCCTGTTGCCCAGCCTGCCAGAGTCTCCGGGCTGGTCCTCAGACCCCTCCTCCCATCAAACCCAGACACACAGAAGCTTACTCTGAAGGTTTTGTTCTGAAACGTACACGGAAGGCAAAGGACCCCGAGTGTCGATAGCTCACGATTTAAAAAAAAGTGGGAGGACTCCCTTTGCTGATGACTTGTGTCTGCAGGGAGAGGCGGGGACAGGACCGGGTGGGGCTGCAGGAGTCGGCGTTGTGATGGCCCACGGACTGTTGACCGAGTTGCAAAGGCAGTTGCGAAGGGAGTCGAAGCTGCCCCCTCAGGTCTCCCTCCTGACGTGGCTTAGTTGCCCTGACACTGGAATGCAAGGTGCAAGCTGCTGGCACGGGTCCACCTCCTGGCACCTCCCTGCCTAGGAGGACCCCCTTGAGGCTCCCCTCAGCCCAGGCTCTCCCAGAATTCCCTCCGTGGTGTGGAGAGAGAGTGTGTGTGTGTGTGTGTAGGCGTGTAGGCGTGTAGGCTCAGGGTTTACCGTGCAGCGGGCTGTCCTCTCCCTGCACAGCCGGAGCTGCCCGAGCTCTGGCATCTGAGGACAGTGGGTGTGGCCAGCTCTCGGTGGGGTGGGGTGGAGGGGTCAGGGCGCTGGGCTGCTCTGGTCTCGGGTGGGTGATGGAGGAGGAGTGCTGGGCTGGTGTGTGTGCTGAGAGGTCAGTTTTCTCGGCGGGTTCCTCGCAGCGAGTGGGCGGCCCCCTCACGTCCTCCACTGCGCTCACAGGCCGCTGTCCTCGCTGCTCAGGTCGCTTCCGGGGGACAGGGCCTGGGTGTTGGGCTTTCCTAGCGATTGTGAGTGAGTGCTGAGTGCGTGTCGAGTGCTGCCTCATGGGTGGGCGTGTCTGCCGGTGGCGCTGGCCCCGCAGATGGCCCTCGGGAGGGAAGGACAGTCGTGAGGTGGCTGGGCACTGCGGCCAGACAGGGGCAGAGCCTTGGCCGTTGGGGATGGCGTGTGCAGGCCTTGAGGCGGGCCATGCCTGGGTGTGAGGACAGGGCAGCGCCCCTCAAGCCACAGTGAACATGCGCATGCACACAGGCACACGTCCCTGGAGTGTGGGTGAGCCTCGGAGATGGGCGGGTGGAGGCGGTGAGGCCAGCCAAGTGCCAGCTCGACCAGCTGGCAGCGAGGGTGATGGGGGCAGGGGACCCAGATTTTAGTCAGCAGCCGAGAGGATGGGTTGCTGTTTGAGGAGAGGAGCAGGAGTCGTCTGGACCTTTCTGGGGTTTGGAGAGGGTCCAGGGTCCAGGCAGAGGTGCCAGTCGGAGGGAGAGCCACACGGTCTCCCTGTGTCACGTGAGTCAGGTGAGGCCCCAGGAGTAGGGGTCTGGGGAGCGTGCCAGAGAGCTGGGCGCTGCACCTTGGGCATGGAGAGGCGGGGGGCCAAGTGGGCAGGGGTGGAGGTTCGAGGAGGCAGGGTCAGGCGTGATCTCACCCCATGGGGAGGTCTGGTGACCTCGAGGTCAGGTCTCGGGGGGCCACGATGGAATGTGAGCTGGAGTGAAGGCACTCCGGACATGCTCCCAGGGGCAAGATGGGGCAGGAGGCCGGACCTGGACGGTGTGGGGTCAGAGTTTGTTTTCTGTTGTGAAGGGAGGGAGGGTGGCTGGCTGCTGCAGGGTGCAGTTTGGTGGAGGAGGAGCCGGTGGGTGTGGAGGGACCTGGAGAGGTGATTGCAGCAGACACGCTGTGGGTGGGTGCGGGGCGAGGAGCATGAAGGAGCCAAGATGGTCAGCAGGTGGGCACCATGGGGGTCTGTGAGCAGGTGGGTGGGTGGGTGGGCACCATGGGGGTCTGTGAGCGGGTGGGCGGGCGCAGGTGGACCTGTGAGTGGGTGGGTAGGTGGGTGCAGGCGGAGGTGAGGAGGTGCTCCGTAAACATGACGGTTCTTTCTGTTTCGATGCAGGTGGCTATTACCATGGAAAACTAATTTTTCCCAGAGAGTTCCCCTTTAAACCTCCTAGTATTTATATGATAACCCCCAATGGAAGATTTAAGTGCAATACGAGGTAAGGCGCTCTGCCCGCTGTGCAGCGATACGCGGCCGTGGCGAGCGCTCTGTTGAAGGCCCCTGTTTTGCAGGCTGTGTCTTTCCATCACGGACTTCCACCCAGACACCTGGAACCCGGCCTGGTCCGTCTCTACCATCCTGACTGGGCTACTGAGCTTCATGGTGGAGAAGGGCCCCACCCTGGGCAGCATAGAGACGTCGGACTTCACGGTGAGGGTGAGGGCCTGGGGAGGGGGCTCCTGCCGTGTCCCTGCTCCCCAGGCATCATGGACCCCAGCCCCGGAGTCCCCTGTTCTTGGCCAAGCTTCCTGCAGACCCTGAGGGGCCACAGGCGGTCATAGTGCCTCCTCCTCCTGTTGACCGTTTTCTTGTTTTTTAAACATATTTTTATTGATTTCAGAGAGGAAGGGAGAGGGAGAGAGAAACATCAGTGGTGTGAGAGGACCGTTCATTGGCTGCCTGCTGCACACCCCACACTGGGGATGGAGCCCTCAAGGCGGGCCTGTGCCCGTGGCTGGGCTGTGCCTGGCTTTTGTTCCTCTCGTTTGGGTAAGCCCTGGACGGACGTTAGCTTACTGTGGAGAACAGCCTGTCAAGTGTGTCCCACAGCGGGAGGGCGCAGCCGTGATACAGTCACCGGCTTTGGGAATTGGGAAGCACTGACGTTCATCTTTGGGCTGATGTTTCCCTTCTCTTTCTTCCTAGAAAAGACAACTGGCGGCACAGAGTTTACTGTTTAATTTAAAGGACAAAGTCTTCTGTGAGTTGTTTCCTGACGTCGTGGAGGTGAGAGTGCCTGGAGCTCAGCTTTGCTTCCGGGTCGGGGTTCAGTTGTCTCCAGAAGAACCGTGTGCTCCTGCTCTGGCTGCAGGCGAGCACCCGAGGGAGCTCCCCGCATGCTCCAGGCAGCAGGCCTGCCTCGCAGGCGCCGGGACGGCAGGGGCGGAGCTGGGAGCGGCCAGGAGCACGGGCCTGGGTGTGGAGCTGGCCAGCTCAGCACCAGCGTGGGGGGCGGGGTCTTGGGCCAGGAGCAGGATGCTCCCTGGTCCCAGTGGCTGGGAGCAGAGGCTGGTGCACTTGGTCAGGCCGCAGTGACCATGCCACTCAGACCGCTCAGGCCTATGCTGCCAGGTAGAGCAGGTGGGTGATTGTCAAGGCACTGGCCCCGTGTCTGTGACTCGGTGGGTGTCAGGGAGAAACCCACCAACAACCGCCACCGTCTCGGTCTCCCTGGGGGCCGAGAGTCCTGCTCCTACAGGAGCTGGCTTGTTCAGTCCCTTTGTCTCCCGCTTCTCCCAGGAGATTAAACAGAAGCAAAAAGCACAGGACGAGCTCAGCAGCAGACCCCCGGCGCTGCCCCTACCAGACGCGGTTCCCGACGGGGACACGCACCGCGGCCAGCACGGGCTGCAGCTCCTCAAGGGCACGTGCCAGGGGCCGGGCCCACCTTGCGGCTTCCAGCAGGCCAACCGGCACCACGGACTCCTGGGCGGCGCCCTGGCGAACTTGTTTGTTATAGTAGGGTTTGCAGCCTTTGCCTACAGGGTCAGGTACCTGCTGAGAAGCACAGCACAGGAGTGAGCTCTACGCAGGACGCAGAGTGGCCGAGAGCGAGGGACGGCCCGGCCTGGCTGGCTGGACGCGCCATCCACACGGGGCAGACCGCCCGACGCCTGGGGTTAGCTTTTTAAACACCATTAAGAGGAAACAAAAACCAGAGTGGGGGCTGGACTGGAGCGTAGACAGTCCCGCCCACACACCCTGCTCTCGCTGTGGAGCTCGGGCCGCGGAGGGGCCTCGCGCTGTGGTTCTGTACCTCATCTCCTGCATTGTCTTTGGGACATGTTTTAGTAAACCTGTTTTTCATTTTATAGATTTGATCACTTAAAATATAAACCTTGATGCCTACGAGTGCTCTGCGTGCCTTCTTCGTCCTGGGCTCTGCCACCGGGTGGGGCCGGCCCCAGCTGCCTGTGCTCACTGCGACCACAAGGGGTCGCCTTGCACTTGAGGAAGCGGCTGGGAACCCAGGGCAGCGCTGCCTTCCTGCGGCCTCAGCCGCCTCCTGGCTCCTGGTGCCCAGAGCCTTGCTCTGAGCTCCTCGGGTCCGGGTGGTCCAGGAGCCCCTCTGCTGTGGAGGCCGAGGCCCCAGCATCTCCACAGGGGCCCCCCCGACAGGCGGGCTCTGCACTTGGTCCCAACCTTGGGCTGACCCAAAAGGTAGCTCTCCGCCCCTTCCCAGCGGATCCACCTGGTGCTGGCCCTTCCCGAAGGCCCCTTGGGGCTCGGGCATCAGGAAGGAAGGGCAGAGCCTCAGTCTGAGGGCTGACGCCCCGAACCTCCTCCGTCTGCATCTGCTGACCGGTTCCCGGACCCACGGCGATGCTGACGCGCTCCAGTGCCACGGACACGCACTGTCTCACCTCTGACTGTGTGTTTTGATCCATTTATTTTAAATTCCTTGTAATTGACCCTGTATGTGTTGAACCCACTCTGTGAACAGCTCTTCCATGATGTCTTTGCTCCTAAATGTTTGCTGTTTGTGCCTGTGGGTGGACGTGCACCTGCTGGCCCGGGGCGAGCTGTGGGCATGGCCCGGGGGCCGCAGCAGAGGCCACGTCCTGACAGTGGCCACCTGCCGGACCCGCCCTCCGTCCACAGCCGCTCCAGGATGAGTCGGGGTCATTGTTCCACACGCTCGAGTGTCCAGAGGCTCCCGGGAGGCGGGGTGCCCAGCAGACAGCACTCCTTCCTGTGAGCCCTCCCTCGGAGGGGGCGGCCCTGTGCCCCCGTCAGCGGTCAGCGTGCCTCCGGCCCAGCTGTCTGACCCTGTGTCTGGCCCAGGGCTGGTGTGCAGTCCCTGCTGCGGGCAGTGGCCTGTCCTCAGACTCCTCTTTGGACCGCGTGTCCCCGCCCGTCGGCAGAGGCGAAGCCCATCGCACAGCCCTCCTGTGCCGCCGGCTCGGCTCCCCGAGGGAGCAAAGCCCGAAGGACCGAAGCCGCAGGGCATCTCTCCAAGAGGCTGGAGTGACCCCGCTCCAATGGCCAGGCGGACGGCCTGCTGTGGGGGCTGTGCCAGGCTTCTGTCCGCCCCGGGTGTCGGGGTGTCTGGGGCTGGGTGGGCGAGGACACCAACAGTGGCCTGAGCCTCGCTGGGGGGCGGGGAGGAAGGCCTGGCAACGCGCAGCTCCCTCTGGCCCTTTTCCAGGTGGCGCCAGTTCTGGGGGCTAGGAGGACCCTCCGCGTGGAGGAGGGGCGCCCCCAACCCCAAGCTCGGCCCAGCATCCCCATAGCCGAGCGTGGTCTGGCCGACACCCACAGGCCATGGATGGCTCCCTGCTCCCAGCTTAGGAAGGGCCTGGGACCCAGAGCTGGACCAGGGCTCTGGTGGGCGGGGCCTGTTTGAGGCCCAGCCTCTGGCCCCACTACGGGGCTCCCTGTCCAACTGCAGAGCCGCGTGCCTTCCCCACACACAGATGCATTGTCAGCTGCACTGCTCACACACGCACACGCACACGCACACGCGCGCGCTCCAAAGGACGGGGCCCCAGGACGCAGGTGCCAGCCTCCGGGGAGGGGTCTCCTGGCTGTCTTTCCTGACCCGGTGCAGCTCACATTTGGGGTGCAGCTCACATTTGGGGTGCAGCCAGGCGGGGCCCCAGGACCCCCTCCATACCCAGGCGTCTGAGCCGGACACGATGGAGCTGGGGCTTCAATGGTGAGCTCAGGGGTCGCAGAACTCGCGCTGGGCCCAGCGGCGTGGCTCAGGGGTTGAGTGTTGATCTAGGAACCTGGAGGTCAGGTTTCGATTCCCAGTCGTAGCACACAGGCCAGGGTTGCACACTAGATCCCCATTGTGGGGCGTGCAGGAGGCAGCCGACCAGTGATTTTCCCTCTCCCTTCCTCTCTGAAATAAATAAGAAATATATTTAAAAGAAGAAAAAAGAACCCGTGCTGTTATCCTGGGTGTGACCACTCTGCCCGAGCAGGAGGGGGATGGTGCCCCTGGGCAGACAGGCCTCGTCTGCCCAGCAGCTTGTCCCTGGGCCCGGCCTGGAGCTGACTGTGGGCGTGGCCTGGGCTGGGGTCTTGTGCTGGGCTGCTTTGCTGGCCTGGCCCGGCTCTGGCAGACGTCTGGAAATTGAAGAGGGTCCTGGAGGGCCCTCTGTGCTGTCCTGGGACCTGGTGCTCCGCCTTCCTCGAGGCTGCACTCAGCAGCGGCCGAGGCCCGCCTGGCTCTGACTATCCATCAGCCTTGGTCTACGCCACCCAATCGGCAGCTGGCAGTGGGGTCTGGGCTCCGGCTTCCAGCCTCGCTGGCCACTACGGTGCAGTGACAGCCCAGGGCCTGTGACCGGACCCAGGCCCCCCTCGCCCCACCTCACACCCCAGCTGCTCAGGTGCAGAGGGAGGCAATCACTGTCCCCTGGACCGAGGGCCGAGGAGGCGATGGGCTATTCTGCAGGTGCCGACCTCCAGAGGCCTGGCTGGGGACTAGTCTCCCGTCTCTCCTGGCTCGGAAGCCAAGAGGCTCCTGGGAGCTAGGACCCGGGAGAACAGGGGAGGGCAGCCCCTTAGGCAGTAAGGATTGGCCCTGAGTCCCAAGGAGAGGAGGGACGCACGGTCACACCTTGAGGTCAGCCAGCCCCTCGCTGCTGGAGAAGCAGCACCCAGGGTCATAGGGTCATCGAGGCTGCACCAGGCCGGTGGGTCGGCCGCCCGGCTTCCTGGGTCTTGCCTCTCCCTGGAAGGCCCCGGGCCAGGCTCTCGGACACCCCAGGACCCAGCAGCCAGAGCACCTGGCAGAGCCTGCATGCGGGGTCGCGGGAAGGGCCCACAGGGCTGTGAGCTCTCAGAGCGGAGCTATGTGTCTCCACCCCGGGCTCCTGGGAATGGAAACGTGACCTCCAGGTTCCTAGATCAACACTCAACCCCTGAGCCACGCCGCTGGGCCCAGCGCGAGTTCTGCGACCCCTGAGCTCACCATTGAAGCCTCAGCTCCATCGTGTCCGGCTCAGACGCCTGGGTATGGAGGGGGTCCTGGGGCCCCGCCTGGCTGCACCCCAAATGTGAGCTGCACTGGCACTGGGTCAGGAGGCAGCCAGGAGACCCCTCCTCGGAGGCTGGCATTGCGTCTTGGGGCCCTGTCCTTCGGCAATGAACCTGCACTGGACCAGCGGCCGGGGATAGGGGTGGGAGGGGGAGGATGGGGGAGGGCGGGGGCAGCAGCTGAGCTCCGGGGGGCAGGGCAGATCCTGTTAACGGTTCCAGGGTGAGTCCGCCTCCCGGGAAGGGGCTCCGGCTGTTTCCGAAGCGCGTGGGAGGGTCTGGGGAGGCGGGAGCCCCGGGCGCGTGGTCAGGGGGGCGCCCGACCCGTCCACGCCCAGGGCGGCGGGCGCCTGCTGACGGATCGCCGCGTGGGCCCTCCCCCTGGGCCCGTGAGCCGGGAGGAGGAGGGCTTATCAGGCGGCGGCGCGGGCGGCCAGGGCATTGCACGCGGGAGGGGGAGCCGCACGGCGACCCGCGGGGACCGGAGCCTCCGCCGCCCCGTCCGCGCCCTCCGCGCGCCCGCCCGTCCCGCCCGCCCCGCCGCGGCTTCGCCCGGCGCATCCGCACAGACATGCACCGGCGGCCGGGCGGCCCCCGCGGCCGCGCCCCCCTGGCGCCGGGGCTCTGAGCGCGGGCCGCCCCCATGAGCACCGAGCGCTGAGCCGCGGGACCCGCACGGCCGCCGCCATGCGCTGGGCCTGGGCCGCCGCCCTGGGCCTCCTCTGGCCGCAGCTCGCGCTCCTCGGCGCCGTCGGGGCGCGGCGGGAGCAGAAGCGGCCGCGGCAGCCGGGTCCCCGCAACGCCACCGCGGCCGGCAGCGAGGGGCCCCCCGGGCCCCCCAAGGTACGTGCGGAGGGCGCCCCGGGGCTCGCGGGGGGCTTCGCCCGGCGGGGCGCCGGCCTCCCACCCGCGCCCCACCCGCCGGCCTCCCACCCGCGCCCCACCCGCCCGGCCGGTGCGGTGGGACTCGGGGACTTGGGGCAGGATCTGCTGCGGGCGCGTTAGGGGCCCACCTGGCCCCCCGCTGGCCGTGAGGGGGGCGGGGAGGGTGTGGGAGGGGAGTGCCTTCCCAGGGGGGCTGAGCCAAGACCCTGGAAACCCAGCACCCGGCCCCAGCCTCCCAGGTGTGACCCAGGCGGGAGTGGGGAGGGCCCCTGGCTGCCAGGACTCCTTCGTGGGAACCTGCCCTCCACTCCGGGGGAGAGGCCAAGGCCAGCCCGGACCCTGAGCTCCTGGGGCCTCGCCCTCACCCTGCTGGTAGCCAGTCCCCCCCCCCCCCCCGCCCACCCCCATGGCCTCTGGGTGGGATGCTCCAGCTCTTAGAGTCCCTCTGGCCCCGACTGCCTTAGACCTGAGCCGGCGAGGACCCCCGAGGGGCTCTGCCGCTGACCCCAGGGCGGGGGCCGGGTTCGGAGGGGAGCGGCAGTTGCCGGGACAGGCCCCCCGCCAGCCCGCTGCCTTTGATCCCGGCCTCCTGCCGCCCAAGGGCGTCTCTGTGGCGGCCAGCCTGGCTGCTCCCAGCCCACGCGCCCCATGGAGCCCGAGGCCCCGTCTTCCAGAGTCCCTGGCCCTGCCAGCCGGGGAGGCGGCTGCCGCTCCAGCAGGGCACCGGGCGGTCTGGGGACCCAGCTGCCCCTCCCCGCGTTAGGACCCCTGCTCTTCCTGGACCCTTTAGGCCCCTCCCAGCTCCCCCCCCCCCCAGGACAGGGCCCACCTGAGCCTGGCAAGGAGGCTGCGCTGCCCCAGAGCCTGGTGCTCGCTGGCGCTGGGGCTGGGGCTGAGGGCTTTCTGTGGACGGCACCTGGGGCCAGAGCCCTGGGCCCAGACCTGGGGCGTGCCCTGCCTGGGGTGGCTCCCGGGGGCGTGGCAGGGGCTTCCCTTCTCCCTCCACCTGCTCCGCTGCTGTTCCCTTCCTGGGCTTCCGTCTGAGTCCCGCACAGACCTCAGAGAGGACGGCTGTCCCTCCAGCTCACACCCCTCACCGCGCGGGGGTCTCCCCGGAGGCAGGCGGGGCGGGGAGGGGGGGTGTTCCCGCCTCTCCCACCCGCCGCGGCTGAGGAGTGGTTAGAGGGCTGGGCACGGGCCCAGGCCGCCGGGCACTGCCCCGCCCAGCCCTCCCTCCGACAGCCAGGAGGTCGGCCGGGGGCCTGGGTCCGAGCCTGAGGAGCAGGCCCGTCCCTCCCCAGCGAGCCGGTGCCCCGGGTCCCTCAGAAAGACCCTGGAGAACGGGCTCTCATCCTCCGCCTGCCTCGGCCGGCCACACCCCTGGTGGGACCACCCAGAGGCTGCCCTGCGTGAGCCCGGCGTGCCCCTCTGCCTGGGGTCAGGCGGACAGAAGAGGGCAGGTCACACACGGAGCCAGAGCCGAGGTGCCCGGACGCCATGCCTGGCTTTCAAAGGGCCCCACGCCCTCGCCTGCCCGATGCCCGAGTCCTGTTCCGAGTGCCCAGGAATGGCCTTCGTGGCACCCTCACCCCAAGTCCTGCCTGAGGCGGGCTGGGCCTGAGGGCCCCCCCACCCCGCTCTGCCCTGGGGCAGCAGGGAGGGCCCCATGGGGCCCGGCCAGCACACTAGCTCAGCCATTTGGCCCTTCAGCTGCCCGAGGCCTCAGGGCCCGAGTTCTCAGATGCCCACACGACGTGGCTGAACTTCGTCCGGCGGCCAGATGACGGGGCCTCGAAGAAGCGGTGCCGAGGCCGGGACAAGAAGTCGGTGAGCCGGGGCCTGAGCCGGGGTCTGGGCCTGGGATCTGGGCCTGGGTCTGAGTCGGGGGCCTGAGCCCGGGATCTGGGCCTGGGTCTGAGCCTGGGGCCTGAGCTCGGGGCAGGGCGGCTGTGGCTCCCGCTCGGACCCTCACAGCCTCCTTCCTGCCTCTCCCAGCGAGGCCTCTCGGGCCCCCCCGGCCCCCCGGGACCCCCGGGACCCCCTGGGCCCGCGGGCGCGGAAGTCACACGGGAGGTTCTGCTGCAGGAGTTTCAGGAGATGCTGAGAGGTGAGCTGCCCCTCCCACATCCTCCCAGAGACTCGGGGTGGGGGTGGGGGACCCCGATCCGCTGACCTCCCGCTGTCCCCGCAGAGGCCACCGAGCGCCGGTTCTCGGGGGCGTGGGGCTCGCTGCTGCCCGAGGGGCCCGCCGGGCGGCTGGTGGCCGAGGCCTTCCACTGCCGGCTGCGGGGCCCGGTGCCGGTGGACAAGAAGACGCTGGTGGAGCTGCAGGGCTTCCAGGCCGTGAGTGCGGGCGCCCGGGTCCCCCAAGCCCCGGGGTCTCTGGGGACCCTGCCGGGGGCAGGATGCCGGGGCGGCCCCCACATCCATGCAGCGGGGGCGTGGGGGCGTGGCCACCAGTGGTCAGGACTGGTCCCGTGTCCCCAGCCCCCCTCCTGCGCCAGGCGTGCGAGTGGGGCCCGAGGTGGCCGGGCGGGGGGTCTGTCCCTGGGTGCCCGTCCGCCCCGGGGCCCAGAGGCCCAGCGGCCGCACGGCTGTGCCTCATCCTTCCCGCCGGGCTGTGCTCTGGGCGGGGCGGTGGCTGCAGGCGCCTCGTCCAGGCTGGTGCCCAGGCCCTACAGCCGGACGCTCCCCTGCCGTCCCTGCAGCCCACCGCCCAGGGTGCCTTCCTGCGGGGCTCGGGCCTGAGCCTGGCCTCCGGCCGATTCACTGCCCCCGTCGCCGCCATCTTCCAGTTCTCGGCCAGCCTGCACCTGGGTGAGCGGGGCGGGCGGCCCTGGGCAGCGGTTCTCCCAGCGGGGCCCCGGCGTCGCGGTCCAGGCCTGGTCCCGTCGCAGAGCTGCCTCCTGCTCAAACCCGGGTCCACGGGGGGCTTGGGCAGGGCCCCAGCTCGCAGCCACTCCTGTGCCTGTGCTGGGCAGGTGCCCCGAAATGCCCCCCTCCCCCCGCGCCCCCCTCCCCGCCTCTCCGCTCTGTCCTCCCCGAGGGCTGAGGCCGGCTGTCTCCACAGACCGCAGGGGCCTGCAGGGCCGGGCCCGGGCCCGGGACACGGTGCGGGCGCTCATCTGCATCGAGAGCCTGTGCCATCGCCACACGTGAGTGGGGGCCCCCCCCAGGGTGCCGGGGTCGCGGGAGGCCGGGTGGGTGCCTGAGTGTGGACGGTGCTGCCCGAGGGGAGTGGAGGGGCTGCCCCGAGCCCTGGGGTGGGGTCCGGCCCGCGGGCCAGCTGTGCCCTCACCCTGGACGTGCCCAGGTCGCTGGAGGCCGTCTCGGGCCTGGAGGGCAGCGGCAGGATCTTCACGGTGCTGGTGCATGGGCTGCTCCAGCTGCAGGTGAGGACGGAGGGCTGGGCAGGCGGGCGGGTCCGTGCCTCTGGGCCGCAGCCCGTGGATGGACACGGGCCACGTGTAAGGTGACCGGACGTCCCGATTTTTAACAATTTGGAAGCAGAAATCGGGACCTTTTTAAAACGCCACGGGACGCGGGACAAATTGTTAACAATCGGGACGTCTGGTCGCCTTAGCCACGTGGCCGCTCGGGACCCCAGGATGCCACAGCTGGGGTGGGAGCCCCCCACGCGCCTCGCGGGCGGGCGGGCCCGGTGGGGGTGACGTCCGCCTGGGGTGTCCGCAGGCCGGACAGTACGCCTCCGTCTTCGTGGACAATGGCTCCGGGGCGCCCCTCACGGTGCAGAGCGGCTCCAGCTTCTCCGGCCTCCTGCTGGGCTCCTGAGGACGGCCGGCCCCTGGGAGCTGCGTCCGGAGGCCCCTCGGGGCCCTGGGAGCTGCCGGCGACCCATCCGCTCTGCCCTCTGCGCCAAGTGTGCTCACACAATAAAGAGCCCCGCCCGCTCCGCCGCCTGGTCGCTGTGTCTGCGCGGGGCTAGCGGGGGCGGGGAGGGCGCTGCTTTGGACGTTCTGAGCGCCCGGCAGCCTGTGGCCCTGCAGCCTCCATGCTGCTGGGGTCCATCCCCTGTGGACAAAGACGGATGTCCGTCCAGGTCCCCGCGTGGGCCCGACGGGGCCCTCTGCTCGTCCCCCGGGGCTGGTCCGGCCTTGGAGGCGGCTCCCGGGCGCAGACGGGTCCGGCCTCGGGGCACCGGGTGCCCCAGAGCGTGGTGAGCAGGGCGGCGTGGGCTGTGGGGCTGGGGAGCGACGGGGTGCGGGCCACGCACAGGAAGGCACCCCGTGGGCCTGCGGGGGTGCTGGGTGCTCGGGGTGGCGTGCGGGTTGTCTGGCCCAGACCAGCGGGGCACGGAGCTTCCTGCCACCTTCCCCGGGGTGGCGGCCGCCCCAGGTGGATGCGAACCCCCCCACCCCAAAGATGGGGCCAGAACTGCCCCAGGCCAGGTTGGGTCTTGTGGGTTTAGGGCCCCTGCCCCCACCCCGTTTTGGTCCCAGCAAACCGAGACCGAGACCGGAGAATTAAATTGGTCCCTGGATGTCCCGGCCTCTGCGAAGCCGAGGAGATACCATCTCTGGTTGGCACCTGAGCCCCGGGTGGTGCTCCACCCGGAGCACTAGGCTGACCCCTGACCCTGCTGACCCCTGACCCCTGGGGAGACGCCCCGGGGTGGCAGTGGGGGTGGGGCTCGGCTCCATCCATAGCAGCGAGGCTCGGAGACCCTGGTTCCCAGGCTGAGCAGACAGAGGAGGCATCCTGGTCCTGCAGAGGGGGGCAGGGAGCGGGCAGGGCGGGCGGGGGGAGGGCCGGGGCTGGGGCGGGGGGCAGGTGTGGGAGGGGGGCAGGCAGGCCGGAGCCTGCCGGCCATCACCCAGCCCCTCCCCCAGACCTGCCGGCCTGGCTGGGTAATGAGGCAGGGGAGCCCTGGTGCCGGGCCGGCGCTGGTCTGTGCCGAGCCAGGCTTGGCCACTGACCCGTCCCCACCTCTCTCCCTGGTCCCCCCAGGGTGGCGTCAGGGGCTGGGGGAGTTGGGGGGGGGTGTCTCTGCTTCACAGCAACCGTAGGCGCCGGCTGGCCGGCCGGCGGCGTGGGGATGTCCTGCAGCCTGCCTGCGGGGGAGGGGCATGGGCGCTGTGGTCCTTATGAGGAGGGGCGGGGAGGAGGGGCGGGGGAGGAGGTGGGGGAGCAGGCTCGCAGGGGCTGGGAGCCTGTCTACGGAGGCGCCCGCCCTGGGCTGCCGGCTGGTGGGGACGCAGAGGGACTGTGGGTAGCGGCAGCCAGACCCTCAGCCGAGCCCGGGCCTCCGGGCGTCCTGGCGCCCCAGGGTGCTCTCCCACGTCACCAATGCCAGCCAGGCCCCCAGCCCACCTCCCCGTCCAGACCGGCTACGGGGGCCGTGATGACAGAGATGGAGACCCAGCCCCGGAGACGGGCCAGGCCCGCAGAGAGCGGCAGACAGGAGAGAGGAGAGATGAGGAGACAAGGAGACGAGGCGGCGAGAGACGGGCGGCGAGGCCAGGCCGCCCCGGGAGCTCGCCGCGGGCAGGTGGCCAGGCCGGGTCGGGGAGCGGCGTCCTGGCGCCCGGCTCCACCTGCCTGTCTCGCCTTTATCCTCATCCCAGCCCCTAATCTCCGGTCATTACCTCGGTGCTGGGACGCCCCTGGAATGTGCGTTCTCCAGCCCCCCCCCCCCCCCCCCCCCGGCTGGGATGCAGGACCGGGCGTGGGGGGCCAGGCAGGGGCTGTGACTGCCGTAGGCAGGGCCTGGGGTGTGAACTGGGAGGCTCAGGGCTTGGGGTTCAGGCCCCAGGCTCAGACCAGTTTTGAAAGACACAGGCTGCCCCCCCCCCCCCCACTGCCCACTGCAGTGCAGACAAGGGGTGAGCCCCAAGAGGCCCCACCCTGCGCTCCGTCTGCCTCATCATCCATCCAAGTCCCACTGTCTTCCAGGCCGCACGGAACTGCGGTGCTGACAGCTCCCCGGGGCCAGGAGAGGGGCTGGAGCCCCTGAGGGGCCTGGGCCCTGTGGTCCCGCCCACACAGGGGTCCAACCCGCTGCCGCTGAGGTGGGAGCTTGCTGGGGGCCCCGGGGGAGGGGACCCCAGGGCGGGCTCTCTCCCTGGCCGGGCCTCTGGCTGCAGCAGAGCCAAGCGGCCGGCGGTGCTAGCCAGCCTCAGGTTGACCCCTGACCGGCGTCTGCCCTCGCCTGGCAGCGGGAGGGGCCTGGCTGACCTTGTCGACCCCCCTAGGGCTCCTTTCCCAGATCCTCTGTCTGACCTGCTGCCTGCCAGGGGCTGCCGCCAGGGGCTCGGGGGGGGGGGGGGGCCTTGGCCGGGCGCTCCCCAAATCTGGGTCTCGGGGCCGCAGCCAGGCTGCACCTGATGGGCCCTTCCTCGCCCGGAGGTGGCCCGGGGTGCTGGGCGCAGAGGGTCTGTCCTGGCTCAGAGCCTGCCCCCAGCGCCCTCGGCGGCGGTCCGGTTTGAGTGCAGCCAGGAATGCGGGCGTCTGGCTCGGGGCAGCTGGAACGGCCAGGAGCAGCCGAGGACTGGGCCGCCAGGCCCCACCCCAGGCTGTGGCAGGAGCCGGGAGGCTGGGGCCCGGTGTGAGCATGGTCCCCGTGGGCTGTGGGCTGGCACAGGCCGGGCGAGCTTGCAGGGGAGCTGGGCTCATGGCCTGAGCCCTGGGGTCTGAGCCAGGGGCCTGTCCCCGCCCCTGCAGGTGCAGCCAGGGAGCCCCTGGGCGGCCAGAGCGGGGCGCTGGGCCGCCCTTGGCCTCCTCGGGGTGGTCTGGGACCAGGAGGGGCGTCTGTCCCAGGAGGCTCACACCCAGACTGAGCCTGGTCTCGTGAGCTGGGCCCAGGCCTGAGCGGGGCCCGGGCGTCAGGGGGCCTGGGCGGATTCTCAGGGCTCCCCCTGCTGACCCTGCCGACCCCACGTCCTTGGTGGCTGTGATGCTGCCTCGGCTCAGAGAGCTGCAGGGCTCCTGCATGTCTGTGTGTGTGTGCGCGCACACGTGTGTGCATGTATGTGTGTGCACATGTGCGTGTGCGCGTGCATGCACACGTGCCATGTGGATGGGTGGGGTCCCTGTCCCTCTGTCTCCCCTGAGATCTGGCTCTTAGCTGAAGGAGCAGGTGTCTGAGACCTGATGGCTGGAGCCCTGGCTGACCACAGAACTGGGGGGCCTCAAAGTGGGGAGCCCTGGCTGAGGGGGGCCCTGGCTGAGGGGCCCGGGAAGAGGGGGGCCCTGGCTGAGGGGCCCGGGAAGAGGGGGGCCCTGGCTGAGGGGCCCGGGAAGAGGGGGGCCCTGGCTGAGGGGCCCGGGAAGAGGGGGGCCCTGGCTGAGGGGCCCGGGAAGAGGGGGGCCCTGGCTGAGGGGCCCGGGAAGAGGGGGGCCCCGGCAGGAGTTCCCGGGCAGCAGGTATGATGGTGCCGAGGCCTCGGCCCTGCACCGAGCGCTGACGGGTCTGGGCCGTGACCAGGAGCAGGGAGCTGTGGCCGGGGCCTCACTCACTCACTCACTCACTCACCGGCCTGGGCCAGTGCGCCCTCTGGGCCCCCGGCTCTGTGTGGCCTCAGGGCACTGCCCAGGGCCCGTCAGAGGCTGATTTCCAGTCCCCAAAACAGAGTGGCCCAGGAGCTGTGGTCTCCGAGGCCCGGGGTCTCCCGCAGCTCAGGGTCTCCATAGCCCGGGGTCTCCCGCAGCCTGAGACTCCCGCACCCCGGGGTCTCCCGCAGCCCGTGGTCTCCTGCAGCCCAGGGTCTCCCACAGCCTGTGATCTCCATAGCCTGGGGTCTCCATAGCCTGGGGTCTCCATAGCCTGGGGTCTCCATAGCCTGGGGTCTCCATAGCCTGGGGTCTCCATAGCCTGGGGTCTCCATAGCCTGTGGTCTCCATAGCCTGGGGTCTCCATAGCCTGGGGTCTCCATAGCCTGGGGTCTCCATAGCCCGGGGTCTCCGCAGCCTGGGGTCTCCATAGCCTGGGGTCTCCGCAGCCTGGGGTCTCTGAGGCCCGGGGTCTCCATAGCCCGGGGTCTCCATAGCCCGGGGTCTCCATAGCCTGGGGTCTCCCGCAGCCTGGGGTCTCTGAGGCCCGGGGTCTCCGAGGCCTGGGGTCTCCATAGCCTGGGGTCTCTGAGGCCCGGGGTCTCCATAGCCCGGGGTCTCCATAGCCCGGGGTCTCCATAGCCCGGGGTCTCCATAGCCTGGGGTCTCTGAGGCCCGGGGTCTCCATAGCCCGGGGTCTCCATAGCCCGGGGTCTCCATAGCCCGGGGTCTCCATAGCCTGGGGTCTCCATAGCCTGGGGTCTCCATAGCCCGGGGTCTCTGCAGCCTGGGGTCTCCATAGCCTGGGGTCTCCATAGCCCGGGGTCTCTGCAGCCTGGGGTCTCCATAGCCTGGGGTCTCCATAGCCTGGGGTCTCCATAGCCTGGGGTCTCCCGCAGCCTGGGGTCTCTGAGGCCCGGGGTCTCCATAGCCCGGGGTCTCCGCAGCCCGGGGTCTCCATAGCCCGGGGTCTCCATAGCCTGGGGTCTCCATAGCCCGGGGTCTCTGCAGCCTGGGGTCTCCATAGCCTGGGGTCTCCCGCAGCCCGGGGTCTCCGCAGCCTGGGGTCTCCATAGCCCGGGGTCTCCATAGCCTGGGGTCTCCCGCAGCCCGGGGTCTCCATAGCCTGGGGTCTCCATAGCCTGGGGTCTCCCGCAGCCTGGGGTCTCTGAGGCCCGGGGTCTCCATAGCCCGGGGTCTCCGCAGCCCGGGGTCTCCGAGGCCTGGGGTCTCCCGCAGCCCGGGGTCTCTGCGGCCCGGGGTCTCCATAGCCCGGGGTCTCCGCAGCCCGGGGTCTCCGAGGCCTGGGGTCTCCATAGCCTGGGGTCTCCCGCAGCCCGGGGTCTCCATAGCCCGGGGTCTCCATAGCCCGGGGTCTCTGAGGCCCGGGGTCTCCATAGCCCGGGGTCTCCGCAGCCTGGGGTCTCCATAGCCCGGGGTCTCCCGCAGCCCGGGGTCTCCGAGGCCGACCCCTGGCGCTGGGCTGAGGCGCGCAGGAGCTGGCCCTGCCCACGCTCACCCGTCTGCGGGCGCACACAGGTGGCGGCAAGGAAGCGGAGGCTCGGGGACAAAGGGCTTTTGTTGGCGTTTGGGGTGCAGCCCCGCCCCGTGACTCACGGCTCCTCTGGGGCGATAACATCGGTGTTGCAACAGCCGGCGTGTCACACACGCACCTGGGGCTCGGCGAGGGCAGCAAGACCCCCGCCTGCGCCCGGGGCCCTCCGGCTGCTCTGCCGGCTCCGGGGTGTGGGAGGGGGTGGCAGAGAACGGAGGAGCAAGAACAGGAACCGGAGGGCGAGGCGGCGTCTCCGGGGCCGTTTCCTGGCCTCCCTCCCCCACCCACGGCCAAGGCCGGCCCTCCTCGGGGGACGTGCCTGGCCCGGCTCTGGCCACCTGCCCCTCTCTTCTCCGTCAGGACCGGCGGGCAGCTGTGACGGGGGGCGCAGGGCCCTGCGGGGGGGCAGAGTCTGGGCTGCTGAGACCCCCCAACACCCTGGAAGGAGGGGCCAGGGCTTGGGTTTCCTGTTCGCGGGTCTCAGGGCGGTCAGGCCCTGGTCAGCGGAGCTGGAGCGGGACCCGGGCCTCCCTGGCTCCTGCCCTGAGTCTCGGCCACGGCCCGTGGTTTGCTCTGGAGGGAGCCGACCGCCGTCCCACGCCCAGGCCACCTGCTGCCGCCCAGCTGGTCCCCAGCCTCCGCTCACCCGGTGCCACGGCCACTGAGCCCCCCGGGGACCCCGCAGGCTGGGAGCGGGGCCTTGGGACCCTGCGCAGGAAAAGAACAGGGGCCTGGGCCAGAGCCAGAGGGCACCCCATCACGTGGGCACCGTGGGGGCGGCGTGGCCTGCAGAGAGGCGAGGCCCCAGCCACAGCCCCCGCTGCAGGGCGGTGGCTCTCATCTCCAGGCTCAAGGGGAGACCCCCCTGAAGAGCCCCCGACGCTCCCCACTCCGGGGACCCCTCGTTCACGGAGACGGCCAGCGCCACCCCGTGTGTCGGGGAGGGCAGAAGCCCTCGCCCCCACCCGGAGCTGCTGCCACGGCTGGGTCTCCAGGATCCTCCTTCTCGGCAGGACCCCGCTAGCCGGTGGGGCTGGCCGGCCCCTGGGTGCCTGGACCAGGGCTGCCGACCCCCGCCCGGCCCGGGGCCCTGCCCTGCCTACAGGCGCTGCCGAGGCACCTGCTTCCCATGTGGGTCACGGGGACGCCAGTGAGCGGGGTGCACACTGCGGGTCTCAAGGGCTGAGGCCGGCCAGCAGGCAGGCAGGAGGCTGGCTCTCAGCCTTCCGCAGGAGCCGGCCTCACATGGTGTGGGGCCAGGGAGTGAGAGCTGGGAGTGAGGAGGGCGCTGAGGAGGAGGGGGAGCTGGAGGGGGGCAGTGGATGAGGGGGGAGGAGGAGGGATCTGGAGGGGGGGACAGTGGATGAGGGGGGAGGAGGGAGCTGGAGGGGGGACAGTGGAGGGGGGGAAGGAGGAGGGAGCTGGAGGGGAGACAGTGGATGAGGGGGAAGGAGGAGGGAGCTGGAGGGGGGACAGTGGATGGCGGGGAGACAGTGGATGAGGGGGAAGGAGGAGGGAGCTGGAGGGGGGACAGTGGAGGGGGGGAGACAGTGGATGAGGGGGAAGGAGGAGGGAGCTGGAGGAGGGGGCAGCTGGAGGAGGTGTCAGTGGATGTGGGGGGGAGACAGTGGAGAAAGGGTGGGGTTGTGATGAGCCCTGGGGGAGCAGAGCTAAGGGTGTGAGTTAGCTCTGGCCCCGAGAAAGGGGGTGCGGCCACAGGAGCCAGGTGATGGGCTGTGGGGACCCCCCCCCCCCCCCCGCAGGGGCTGGGAGGTAATCCCAAGGAGCGGGGCGCCTCAGGGCTCAGACAGGGAGACCCACTGGTTGGACTCTGCTCTGAGGCCAGGCCTGGGGGATGGACAGAGGGGCAGCCACGGTGCCAGGACAGGTCAGTCAACCCAGGTGACAGGAAGCACAGCCCGAGCCCCGCCCCCGCCCCCGTCCCCGGAACCAGGGGCAGGCACGACTGAGCGAGCGTATTGGACAGACTCCGAACTCCCCCTTTCCCGCCCCCCCCCCATCTGAACCTGAGTTCCCTGAGGCCCCCTGGAGGCCTGTCTGCCACGTGCCTCCTGGACCCGGGACGGCAAAAGGCACCACACTGTGGACAGGGTGCCCGGTGGCTGGGGCCGAGAGGGGAGCACCGGCCGCCCCTCGGGCCCTTCGGACCCTGGCTGGACGGAGCCAGGGCAGTCACCCAGCCGGCGGGGGGCGAGGGCCAGACCCACAGACATCGGAATGCAGGGGCTGGGCAGTGGCCACAGCGGGGCCCATCCTCCCAGCCCGGAGGCTGAGCCCAGGGAAGAGGAGGCTGGGCCCGGCCAGGGCTGTGGGGTCTGAGCCCAGCAAGTCCCCACAGAGCACCAGCAGGAGGAACAGGGCCCTAGCGGAGCGAAGGGCCACGGCTGGCTCAGGGCCAGAAGGTGGTGGGCTGGCTCAGCAGGGCCGAGACCCTCCCATGCCTCTCTAAACGTGCAGTTGTGGATAACCGGAACGATGCCAGGAGACCGGGTGCCCCTTGCCCAGGCCCCCAGGGTGGAGTGCGCAAAACCGAAGGGCAATGTCACCCAGGCCGACCCTGGGGGTCCCCCTCCCACTGCGCCCCTCCTGGGCCCCTGGCAGCACTCATTTGTCCCGTCTCGGGGGCTTTGCTGGTCCAAGAACCTCGCAGAAACGGGAGCAGGCAGCCCGTGACCTCTTCTCGAGGCGGATTCCTGGGGGAGTCACCCAGCCACGGTGGGGAGAGAGGGAGGCCTGCAGTACCGAGGACGGTGGGGTGTGCGAGCCGCCGGCCCGGTGCACACCATCGCCTCCTCCAGGAGCACCCGCCGGCCAGACGCCGCTTTTCGTAAGAAGCGACTCGGGAAACCTCATCAACATTCCAGGGTCCGATTCCCGGCACAGGCACCGCCACGGCCGCGTGAGCAGCCTCGCCCCCGGCGGCCAGGAGGCGGCCTTAAAAGGAGTCTTTTCGGGAAGAGACAATAGGACGGACGTGTGTGTGTAAACGGAAAAGAGAAATGGGACGGTTTTAGAATTCTTCCGTGTTTAAACACACATGCAGCCACGGGTCTACAGCTCACTCTGTCAAAACAGACTAATCCACGGATTCCCGTTCGACAGAAACAGCTTCTGCGACAATTTAAAAGGAAAAACACCGAGACCACACACTCCCGGCCGGAGCTCCTGTCTACACAAACGCACACTGTTTATAAATAAACCACAGGCAGGGGCTGAGGAGCGCCGACCACACACTTGCTGCCGGGAGACACAGAGAACGGACATAAAAAGAAGTCCGATCTGGGACGTGCACACGAGGGACACCGACAGGGGAAGACGCACAGGCGGCCGCCTGACCGCAGTTCTCCAACTGCCACTGGGTTGCATCACGCGGGCCGGTGGCCACCGGCCAGGGCCCACGGTGGGTCAGCTCACAGCAGGCACGGCGCTGGGGGCAGTGACTTCCAAGGTGGACGTTGGGTTCGAACGGGATGCAGGACAGGGTGTCGTGACACCCGGAACAAGCAGAGCTGTGCCTGCTAGTGCAGGTCCGCTCCAGCTCCAGCCTTTGGCTCCTGACTTGGGTGGGGCAGGACAGCAGGACGGGGGTGGGGGGAGAGAGGGGTAAATGGTCTGCAGGACCCTGCACACCCAGGAGGCTCTCCCCCACTCGCACCCAAAGTTGGGCATCTTCCCAGTCCGGGCAGATGCTGGCTGAAACCCAGGGGCAGGACGCTTCTCCCTGGACACGATGCGTCGCCCTGGCCAGCCGCAGAGCAAGAGGCCATTGAACAAGGCGGCAGGTGCAGCCACTGAGGTGCGCGCCCCGGGGTGCAGACTGGACCTGGGGGTCCAGGAGCTGTCCATGCTGCACGGCATGTGCTGGACAGCCCCACCAGTGACCACAGAAACGAGGTCCCCCTCGAGTGCTGGACTCATCCCAGACCACCAGCCGGACCGGTCAGCTCCCCTAGGGGAAGGCCAGCTTGGGGGGCTGCCCAAGGAAGGCTCCGGGGCGTTGGTCCCGGCCACCCCTCTCCGCCAGCAGCTGCCTCAGGGGATGCCCTCCCTCCTCTGGCAGCACTGGGAGGGCGGCGCCGACCAGTCGTAGACGTAGGAGAGGCGCAGCTGCACCTCCTGCTTGCACAGGCGGCCCTCGCGCGCCAGCGTCTGGTGCTTCTCCAGCATGTCCTCCAGGCTCTGCTTGTGCGTCACCAGGTACTGGTTGCTGCAGCCGCGGGACTTGTACTCCGTGTCGAAGCGCGGGTCGTGCTCGCGCTGCACGTCCACGGGCGCCAGCCAGGCGCCCATGGACACGTCCTCGCTGTGCCAGGCGCGCAGGAACTCGCGGCTCAGGCGCAGGTAACGCACCAGGTCGGCGGAGAGCACGTAGCCGCCGCCCAGGGCGTAGGGCAGGTAGTAGTCGCAGAGCTGCCAGGCCGCCTCGCGCCAGCGGCCCCCCGGCTTGACGCGCCCGCGGCCGGAGAAGAAGCCCCAGTAGAGGCGGCGGCGGCGCGCGGGGTCGCGGGAGCGCAGCTCGGCCAGCATCGCGTCCAGCCGCACGAACGAGTCGTCGTCGGCCTTGAGCACGAACTCGAAGGCCACGTGCTCGTCCAGCCAGGTCAGCATGGCCAGCACCTTGGCCGTGAGGTTCTCGTAGGCGTCGCGCAGCGCGGGCAGCAGCAGCAGGTCCCCGTGCCGCGCCTGCTCGCGCTCCAGGGCGCGCCGCTCCTCGGCGCCCAGGCCGTCCGTGCCCACGGCGAAGCGCGCCCACACGTCGCCCGGGCCGCCGCGCCGCGCCGCCGCCAGCCACGTGCCGCGGACCACGCCGCGCCGCTCGGCCGCCCGCGGCGCGGAGGCCACCAGCACGGCCAGGAAGGCGGCGTCGCGCGCGGGGCCGGCGGGCGGGGGGCCGGGGCCGTGGCCGGCCGGTGAGCGAGGGCCCTCGGCCGAGCAGCGCGCCAGGTAGAGCAGGGCGACGCCGCACAGCGCCAGGCCGCCCAGGCCCAGCGCCGTCCGGTGCCGCCACGCGCGCCGCGGCAGCTTCATGGCGCGCAGGCCCGCCTGCGAGCGCGCCGAGGCCCCCGGGTCCACGGGCCGCTAGGCTGCGGGCCCAGCCGGCAGCCTGTCACGTGGGCCGGTTGCCCGTCACGTGGTCCGCTTCCCGTCATGTGGCCCCGCGCGCCCTTGCAATTGGTCGCCCTGGGAGGGCCGCTTCCGCCCGGAAGCAAGATGGCGGCGCTGGCGTCCTGGCGCGAGGTCGCACCGCCCCCCAGCCCGGAGCCCCGCCTCTTCCCGGAAGAAAGATGGCAGCGGCCTAGCGGAGTCTGGCTGGAAGCGTCACAGCTTCGGCCGCTCCCGGGCGGTGAGTGCGGGCGCGAGCGGGGCGCGGGCGGCGCGGCCGGGTGTCGGGGACACGGGCCGAGGGGCGCGGGCGGCGCGGGGCGACCTCCCCGTCCTCGTCTGCGACGCGGGGCCCGCGACGCCCGCTGTCGGCGCGGCGAAGACCTGGCGCCCGCCGGCGCCGGAGCAGCGTTAGAATCGGCGCTGGCGTTTGGGCGACCAGAAGCTGGTTCCGCGGGACCGGTTCCCCGGGGCGGCCGCGGAGTGCCGCCGCTCAGCGGGGCCTGCGGCGCGTCCCGCGCGCTGTGGCCTCCCGGCGGGGACGGGCGGGGACCCCGGGGGAGCCGTGCGCCGGGCGGGAGCCTCCCGGCCTCCCCGCTCGGTGCCGCTGTTCCCGGACGCCCTGCGCCGCCCGTGGAGATGGCGGAGGCGGGGTTGACCTTGCCGGGGAGCGGAGTGCCGTCCGTTAGGGCTGCCAGCTGCGGGGCTGTCAGCGCCAGAAGCTGGCGCCTTGGTGGCCCGGAGAGCCGGACGGGTGTGTGTGTGGGGGGTGGGGGGGGAAGGAGGCTGCCTGGGGTGAACCGTAGCCCCCTGGGGTGACCCCGAGCTGCTTGTCCGGCCGTCGGGCCTCCCGCTCGGGTTACAGCTCCGGGTCAGGGCCAGGGGTGTCCCGCGTGCACCTTTGCAGGGCCCATCCCTCTGCCTGGCCGCGTGCCCGCCGTGCGTGGACGGCGTGACAGGCGCTGGGCGTGGAGCTGACGGACACAGGGTCCCATGGTCTCGGGACCAACGCGAGTTCCAGCAACTGTGACTCAGGCTGGTCGCCGCCCGGAGCGCGGTGGGTGTGGGGAGGGCGCCGGTCCCGCAGGCCTGGGAAGAGGGGCGTCAGGCTGCCCCGGGGACTCACGCCCTCGAAGGAATGACAGCGAGCTAGGCCTGGCTGAGGCCTCTGCACACACAGAGGCCCAGACCATCGGGGTGTTGTCAGGAGCGGGTGGCGGGCACAGGAGGCATCAGAGAAGCAAGAGGTGGCAGGGGCCAGGCCAGGGGGCAGCCGCCAGCCTTCGGCCCCGTGTGCCCTCCCTGGTTCCTGAACTCCACCTGCCCCGGCTGGGCGGCTGCTGGCAGGACCCAGGCCTGAGGGGCGTGTGCTCAGGGCCAAAACCCCTTCCTCCTGGGAACACTGTCAGAGGAGGCCGGGCCTCAGCTGCATCCGGAAGGACCAGCTGGTGTTTGCCAGGTGGACAGACCGGGAGAGGAGCAGGTTAGGGGGCAGGAGGAGCTGGGGTTCCTTCCGGGTGACGTGTGAAGGTGCAGCTGGGCCCTGTTCCCGACCTGGAGGGCCCTGGAGAGGGGCCCAGGTGGCAGGCAGGTGTGGGTGAGGCTGTGGTGGGACCCCTCGCCTGGCAGTGGGGACAGAGGATCCTTTGTTCCTTGTCCGCCAGGGGCAGGTGCTCTTAGTGACAGACTTCCGGGGGCTCCTGCACGAACAGGAGCAAGGACGTGTGTGTGTGCGCGTGCTTATATGTAAGTGAGGTTGTACACAAATATGTGTGTGCCTATATGTAAGTGTGGTAGTACACACATAGGTGTGTGTTTGCGCCTGTATGTGTGGTTGTACACACGTAGGTGTGTGTGCATGTATGTAAGTGTGGTTGTACACACTTAGGTGTGTGTGTGTGTATGTGTGAGTGTGTGTGAAAGAGAGAGAGAGAGAGAGGGAGAGAGGACACATAGGGGTCACCGAGAGGGAGGGAGGAAGGGGCTGGTGCCCTGCGGGCAGCTCGGGTATTTGCTGGCACAGGTGCAGCCCTCATAGGGCCTTGGGGCGCGGGCTGGGGGCTCCTGTTTCATGGGGACTCTGAGGTTGAGGGGGTCGGGGGCTCGGCCGAGGCCGCAGAGCTCACACGTGCTGAGTTGAGATCTGGAGAGAGGTCCCAGGACTGTAGGCTCGGCCTCGATGCCGATGCTGGGAGGGACAGGGACGGCGCTGAGAGGGGCAGCCTCTCCCAGAGGGAGGCGGAGCGAGCAGCGTTCCTTGCATGGGCCCAGAAGCCATCTCTTCAGTCCAGCTCTTGCTGGGGGTCTGTCCAGCAGCGGCTATGTCCTCTCTGGACCGTCGTCCCTCGCCGGGGCCTACGGCCGTGGACTGTGGTCTCACTTCCTCCCTGCCTCTCCTCTCTCCCCAGCTCCTGGCCACACGCGCAGGCGCCCCTCGGCCCGGCCCCGGGGCCATGGCGTCCAGGCCAGCTCCCTGCTGCGGCCTGGCTCCTCGCTGCCTCTGGCTCCTGGGCCTTGTCCTGCTGATGGACACGGCCGCCCGGCCCGCCAACCACTCGTCTGCCCGGGACAGAGGCGGCCGCAGGGAGGACAATGAGATCCTGCCCCCTGACCACCTGAACGGGGTGAAGCTGGAGATGGACGGGCACCTCAACAAGGACTTCCACCAGGAGGTCTTCCTGGGGAAGGACACGGACGGGTTCGAGGAGGACGCGGAGCCTCGGAAGAGCAGGAAGAAGCTGATGGTCATCTTCTCCAAGTAGGCGGCCCTGCGCAGGCGCACGTGGGCGGGGCTCCGGGGCCCTGCTGGGCCGGGCTGACTGAGCGGCGGCGAGGGAGGTGCCTGGCTGCTCTTGGCGGCCAGCGCTCGGAGAGTGCAGGGGTCACCGGGGTCGGGCTGGGGTCACCGGGGTCGGGCTGGGGTCACCGGGGTCGGGCTGGGGTCACAGGGGTCGAGCTGGGGTCACCGGGGTCGGGCTGAGGACGTGTAGCCTCAGCAGCAGGTGGGCCAGGGGGGGCTCAGGCTGGAGCGAGGGCCCTGCAGCTGGAAGGGCTGTGGGCCGGCCTGGAGCAGGGCCCGTCCTGGGTGCCCCATGCGCCTGTGTCCGAGGAAACGCCTGTGAGACGGGGCGAGAGGCCCGGGGCACACTGCCCTCCGCACGCAGGGCCAACAAGGGCGGAGACGAGGGAGGGCCTGGGGCCCCCGCCTGCAGGCTCGGGGCTGGGATAGGCCTGCCGAAGGCGGCGGCAGGCTTGGCTCATTGCAGGGAGCCTGGTGGGGGCCGAGGGGGTGGGACGCCGCCTGCAGTACCAGCAGGAGAGGGAGGTGAGGCAGCAGGAGCCGGGCCGTCCGTGTCTGCCCTGGACATCGAGGGGAAGACCGGGTGCAACGTTGGGGAGAGGGCCATGGCCAGACCAGGGCCTTCCAGTCCCGCGCTCAGGAGGAAGGGGGGCCGGAGAGGAGCTGACGGGGCAGCAGGCAGTCCGGGGAGCCCTGCCGGACGCCGCCTGGCGGGACGAAGGACTGAGCCCGACTCAGTTCGCTGCACCAGGCGCGCCAGCTCACCGTCCCTGCCTGTCCCCTGGCTCCAGGGTGCTGGTCTCTGCTGCAGGAGGGGGAGCTTAGGGACCTGTCTGGGCCCGGTGTGCTGCTGCTGCGTGTGCGTGTGCGTACTGCCCTGTGTGTGTGTGTGTGTGTGTGTGTGTATGTGTGCAGCCGCACACACGTGTCTCCAGCTGGTGCCTCGACACCTGTCCTCCACCTGGGCCTCGCCGCTAAGCCTGTGCCCTGGGACTCTGACCCATCCCAGGGTCTGTGTCTGTGGAGCTGGGTGTGATTCTCCCATCGAGCGGCAAGTGGGGAACCACTCGCCTGCCCAGGGCCCAAGACTGCTGGGTGGTGACAGAGCTGCAGACACACTGCCCTCGTCCCCGCCACCCGCTGTCCCCCGTGTCCTCCCTGACCCCGTCCCCAACGTTCCCCTGGGCGCAGCGTCCCTGCTCGTGGGGTCTCACAGCTGCCCGTGGCCCCCGCCATCCTTGTGTCCTGTGTGCCCTCCTGGCTGTGGGCCCCGGGCCCTGTCTGACCCCCCGTCTGCCCAGGGTGGACGTGAACGGCGACAGGAGGATCAGCGCCAAGGAGATGCAGCGCTGGATCGTGGAGAAGACGGCCGAGCACTTCCAGGAGGCCGTGGAGGAGAGCAAGGCGCACTTCCGCGCGGTGGACCCCGACGGCGACGGTACGCCCTCGCCCACCCTGCCCTCTGGGCCTGGGGGACCGGGACGGAGGCCGGGAGAGCCCGGAGGGCCCCGGGGTTCTGCCCGAGGCCACTTCCCAGCTGGCTCTGCTGTCGGGAGGGGCTGGTGGAGGCTGGTGCTGGCCGCCCGTGTGCCTCTGCCTCCGCAGTGCGCGCCTGGGATTTTATCGATTCTGAGCGACGGGGAAGGAGTGCGAGAGAAACGTTGAAGTGAGAAACATCAATCAGTTGCCTGCTACATGCACTCCAACTGGGGATCACCCGCAGCCTGGGCACCCATCCTGACCCGGATTCCAGCCATGACCCCCCAGTTCATAGGTCAGCCAACGTTCAACCACTGAGCCACACGGGCCGGGCTAGATAGTGGGTTCTTTTTAGGATCTTAGAATCCTCACACAGCCTGGCGGGCGAGGCCCAGAGGTTGAGCATCGAACTATGAGCCAGGGGGTCACGTGCCTGGGTTCAGGCTCCATCCCCGGTAGGGGGCGTGCGCTGATGTTGTCTCTCCCTCTCTCTCCTTTCTTCTCTGACGTCAGTGAAAGTATTGTTAGAAACAGAGTGTGTTTTCTTTCTTTTTTTTTTTTTAAATATATTTTATTGATTTTGTACAGAGAGGAAGGGAGAGAGATAGAGAGTTAGAAACATCGATGAGAGAGAGTCATCGATCAGCTGCCTCTTGCACACCCCCTACTGGGGATGTGCCCGCAACCAAGGTACATGCCCTTGACCGGAATCGAACCCGGGACCTTTCAATCCCCAAGCCGACGCTCTATCCATTGAGCCACACCGGTTTTGGCCAGAGTATGTTTTCTGAAGGGCTTGCCGTTAGGCGCCCTGACAGGACAGTCTGCTTTCCAGGCCGCGTGTCCTGGGAGGAGTACAAGGTGAAGTTCTTGGTGAGCAAAGGCCACAGCGAGCGGGAAGTGGCTGAGAAGATAAAGAACAACCAGGAGCTGAAGGTTGACGAGGAGAGTGAGTGCCGGGCAGGGGCGGGGGAGCGGGGGGGGGGGCGGGGGGAGCGGGATGCTGTGCAGGGGCCGTGCTGTGGGGTCAGAACCAGGGACCAGGTGGGGCACTGCCTGGCGGGGGCGCTGGGGAAGCTGGGAGGACAGAGCCGTCCCCTCTGAAAGCGCTCCTCACCGGGGTGAGGGTCTGAGCTGGCCTGCGCTGGCCGCTGCCTCCAGCCCTCCTCCCGGGTTTGTGTCCAGCGTGTGGGGCTGGGGGACACGTGAACTGCCGCGCGGTGCCGACGGCCTGTTCCTTCTGCACGGCTGGTCGTCACCCGCGTGGCCCCAGGGCTGGTGCCGTCCTCCCCGGACAGACGCGTGTGCTTCTCGGAGGCACCTCTGCCGACGGACGCGGTCCCTGCCTCGTGCGCCCTGGCAGGGGGTGGAGTGTGTGACAGCCTCGGCGACGTCCCTGTCACCCTCCCATCCTCTGTGTTGAGGCCGCCGGGGCCACTGCTGCCCCCCTGGACCCCGGCACTGCTGTTCCCGGCAGGCCCTCTGCCATCAGCCTCAGCCTGCCTCCTGGGCCAGGACAGTAGCTGACGTGAATGTCAGCCTCCCCGGCCTCCCCTGGCCTCCCCCAGCCTCCCCCGGCCTCCTCTGGCCTCCCCCAACCTCCCCTGGTCCTACCGTGGCTGTGATGCTGACGGGATCGAGGCTCGGCCTCCCCTGCCTTCCCCGGTCTCCCCCGGTCCCCCCCAGTCTCCCCTGGCCTCCCCCGGCCTCCCCCAGTCTCCCCCGGCCTCCCCCAACCTCCCCTGGTCCTACCGTGGCTGTGATGCTGACGGGATCGAGGCTCGGCCTCCCCTGCCTCCCCCGGCCTCCCCCAGTCTCCCCTGGCCTCCCCCGACCTCCCCTGGTCCTGCTGCGGCTGTGATGCTGACGGGATCGAGGCTCAGCTGTGCGTGGGTCCAGAAGTGCTGACAGGCGAACAGACAGCTGTGTCTCCTCCCCAGCCCCTGCCTCTGTTTCCCTGTCTGTCCCGTTAGTGAGCGGGGCTCCATGGTGGTGGTGAGAAGGCGGGACAGGCGTCCTGGGCCTGCTCCTGCCCCTGGCGGGCGGGAGAGCCCCCAGTGCCTCCCGTGAGCACGCAGGGGGCTGTCGTCACCCTGGGGCGAGCGCCCCCGGCCGTGGGGTGGCTTCGGACACCCTGTTGGAGTCGCCGGCTGACGGTGCGGATTGTGCGTGTGTTTATAGAGACTCGGGCCTGAGGTTTCCCTCCCTCGTCCCCGCTTGTCCGGTGGGGGTGGGGCCGGCCCCCGGGGTCAGTGAGAAGGGGTCCCTCCTTTCTGTCTCCCGCGGAGGGCTCAGCGATGTGGGACCCTTCGCTCCATCGGGCGCACTCGCCAGCGAGCCTTGGGTGCGTCGCTGTGCTGAAGCGTCTGTTCGCGGCGGGGTGCGGGGTTCTGTGAGCGTCTGAATCCTGGGTAACGAGCGAGGTGAAGCCCACCCCGTTTGTGTTTCTTCCTCCTCCTCCTGCTTCCCTCTGCCGGGGTGAGGCCTCGCCCACTCCGTGGTACGCTCACACCTCGGCTCTTCCCGCTCAGCCCTCAGAGCTCTGTCCCAGCACTGCGTCCTTCCCGAGGCTGGTCTCCCAGCACCCGCCCGCCCGCACCCGGGTCCAGGGTCCGTCTCTCTCTCCCCCCACCCCCTCTCTCTCTCGGGTGCTTGCCCGCCTCTCCCACGGGCTGTGTCCGTGTGTGTGTCCGTGTGTCCTGCGGCTCAGGCTCTGCCGAAGGCACCTGGGTCGTGGGGCCTCTCCTGCTGCTGCTGCCGGGGTGGCGACTGGCATTGCGCTGGCTTCTGGGCGGTGGAAGTGCTGCCAGCAGCCTGTCTAGGCCCCGCTTAGGGACCGGGGGCGGGGAGTGGGGGGTGGGGGGGAGAGGGATGTCGGGTTGGGGTCAGAGGTGAGTGCAGAACTCCATACTCTGTCCCCTGGCCTCCCCTCGCTCCTCTCTGCGCTCCTGCATGTTCGATCAGTCCCTTGTTTCCCTTCAACTTGGTGGGAGGGAATGGAGAGCGAGGGGGAGCGCGCGCGCGCGCACACACACACACACACACACACACCCGCTCCTGGGGTGCAGTCACGTCACACCCGGCCGGTGGGGCTTCTCAGGACTGTTCCCTCGCGCTTGCTCGGAGCAGAGCCTGTCCCAGGCGCCTTCCCGCTCGGGATCTGTGGGCGTCCCTGTCGGGCCCCGTGTCTCCAGCCTGCCCGTGGGTCTTCTGCCCTCCCCCCCCCCCCCCGAGATCCTGCCTGAGACCCCGCGTGTCAAACCCTCGGCCTGTGGCCCCACCAATATAACGGTGCAGGAAACGTGTTAATAGAAACTCCATGACTTAGTCTTTACAGTATCCTCTTACACACGATTGTTGATGAGGAGCTACAGTGTCTGCTAACGGCTGGTGACTGTCATCGTGCTGCATTCGTTCCCCTTACGCCAGCCGAGAATGGTTTGGTGGCCGATGCGCATCCTTAGTCTGGGACTGACTGGCTGGGTGTGCGCCACAGGGAGTATTTTGCGTCCGGAGAGCCGGAAAATGGGTTTATTGGTGTCATGCTTATTAGTTTGTGCAGTTATTCAGCGTCTGGTAAGCGAATGTTCAAGAAAAAGTATTAATTTTTTATAAAAGGTTCCGTTGTTTTATGTTGGCGACGACTCGTCTATCTCAGCCCTTTGCAGTCGGCACGTCTCTGTGGACACCGCCCGCGTCCCTGGGCGAGGGGAAGCGTCCACTGAAGCCCGTTTGCTGGGCCTTTGGGTCGGAGCTGCTTGCCGAGGCCCTGAACGCAGCCCAGCTGCCACGGCTTCTCCCAGGTCGGCTCGGCCCGGCTCTGGCAGACGTGCCGTCTGTGCGGCCGTCACTCTCCCCCAGCGGCCGGCGGGCACCCCGGCTGCTCCCGGCTCGGGCCTGTCTTCCGAGGGCAGTGAGTGCCAGCGACGGGCGTGTGGGGGACCCTGCTCCCTGCTGACAGCGGGAGGGACTGGGGCGGGGAGACCTCTGTGCCGGCCGCTTCTGCTTTGAAGCCAGATGGTCACTGACCCACATGCCCTCTGTTTCACCCTCGCTCTCACCCTGCGCCCGCCTTCCCACGGGCGGGAGGGCCGGGGCTGCAGAGTGGGTCTTCCCTCAGGGCCCGCCCTCCGCCCCGGCCCCTGGGAAGGAGGGAGGGAGGGAAGGAGGGAGGGAGGGAAGGTCTGAGTCGGGCTTTGTCCCCCAGTCAGGGCGTGCTCCTGTGACCTGGCAGCAGGCCGGGCTGGCCCGCCGCTGTGCAGCTCGGTGCCCATGGGGGGCGCCCTGCGTGTGGGGGTGTCTGTGTCTGTGTCTGAGACTTGGGGCTGTGTCCGGGGAGCACAACCCCGCCGGACCTGCTGCTGACCTCGCTGCAGCGTGCTCCCATCCATGGGGCTGAACTCCGAGGGGCAGGCCTGTGTGCACAGCCGCGTCCCAAACCGCCTCAGCACGCGGGCAGCGCGGCTCGGGACTCGGGGCGCGTTTGGGGCGGGGGGCGCGTTTGGGGGAGGGGCGCGTGCGGGGCGGGGGGTGCGTTTGGGGGAGGGGCGGGGGCGGGGCAGGGGTGCGTTTGGGGGAGGGGCGCGTTTGGGGGAAGGGGTGCGTTTGGGGGAGGGGGCGGGGCGGGGGCGGGGCAGGGGTGCGTTTGGGGAGGGGGCGTCTTTGGGGGAGGGGTGGGGGCGGGGCGCGTGCGTGGATGACCTGTGTGGGTGTCCGTGCCGGGGCGCTCACAGGCGTGCCCCCGCAGCACAGGAAGTCCTGGAGAACCTCAGAGACCGCTGGTACCAGGCGGACAACCCCCCGCCGGACCTGCTGCTGACGGAGGACGAGTTCCTGTCCTTCCTGCACCCCGAGCACAGCCGCGGCATGCTCCGGTTCATGGTCAAGGAGATCGTGCGCGACCTGGGTGAGGCCGGCCCGCCCGGCAGCCCTCCTGCTGGCGGCAGGCCCGCGGGGCTTGCTCTCTGACGGGGAGGCGGGGTGGCCCCCGGCTGGGCCCTGAAGGAAAACAGCCCGGTGGGCGCATGTGGCCTCAGCCAGGTCCCCGTTCCATGAGGCACGGCCGTTCCGCTTCGGTCTGAAACGTCACAAACGGGAAATCCGGCAGCAAAACCCCGTGGCCGACCCTTCCCGTGGCCCTGGGCTCCGTGCCCGCGCGAGGCTGAACGCCCCGTTGTCCCCAGACCAGGACGGCGACAAGCAGCTCTCGCTGTCCGAGTTCATCTCCCTGCCCGTGGGCACCGTGGAGAACCAGCACGGCCAGGACATGGACGACAGCTGGGTGAGGGACCGGCGGAAGGAGTTTGAGGAGCTGATCGACTCCGACCACGACGGCATCGTGACCACGGCCGAGCTGGAGGTGAGCGCGGGGTTAGGGCGCCTGGGGCCGCGGGGGAGGTGGGGGGCAGGACGTGGGGGCGCCTGGAGCCGTGGGGGAGGTGAGGGGGGGCGTGGGGGTGCCTGGGGGCCATGGGGGATTCAGGGGAGGATGTGGGGGTGCCTGGGGGCCATGGGGGATGTAGGGGGGGCGTGGGGGTGCCGGGGGCCGTGGGGGAAGTGGGGGGCGGGACGTGGGGGTGCCTGGGGCCGTGGGGGATGTGGGTGGGGGCATGAGGGTGCCTGGGGATGTGTCCATGGCAAGCGAGCCACCTGGGAGATGGTCCTGAGCAGGCGGCGGAGTGGGTGTCCCCTGTGCTGGCCGCTGGTCCCGGGTCACTCAGTGGGACCTGAGCGGAGGCTGCGGGCCTCGGGGAGGCCCCACCAGCATCGCCAGCTTCACGCCCAGGGGGTGGCCGTGCCTGTGCCCTGGGCCTGGGTGTGCCGGGGGCCGTGGCCAGTCCTGGCGCTGAGAGGCCTGCCCGTTGGGGTCGGGGCTGGGCACAGGGTGTGGTTGGAGCCTTCGGTGTTCGTGCTGCCAGCACCTTCCCGCTGTGGTGAGCCGTTTCGTTTTACTCGAGAATTCTCCGCTCCTGTCACGGCTGGGGCAGCTCAGGTCCTGGTGGCCCATCCCGGCCCCGTCCGTGTGACCATCAGCCCCTGGCTCCATCCCGGCAGGGCCCCCCTCCCCGCCCTCTCCCCCGGCCCACGAGGCAGCGCCCCTGGCCTGGGCCCTTCTTCCAGGACATTCCCACATCCGTCCTGCGGCCCAGTCGACGGGGTGTCGGAGAGAAGGTGGGCCTGCTGGGCCCTCTGCCGGCTGCTCCCTGGGGCCGCGGTGCTGACGGGCGCCCTTGCAGGAGTACATGGACCCCATGAACGAGTACAACGCCCTCAACGAGGCCAAGCAGATGATCGCCATCGCGGACGAGAACCAGAACCAGCACCTGGAGCCCGAGGAGGTGCTCAAGTACAGCGAGTTCTTCACGGGCAGCAAGCTGGTGGACTACGCCCGCAGCGTGCACGAGGAGTTCTGAGCTGAGCCCTGAGAGGAGCCGCCCCGCCCGCCCTGCCTCGGCCGGCTCACCGCCCGCTCACCGCCCGCTGGGAGCCGCCCGCCATCGGCGCGCCCTCCGCCCAGAGGCACGGACTGCGGCAGAGCCACACTAACTTATTGACGTGTAGTCTCTCTTCCTCCAGCTTATTTTTTGGGGGACAAAATGCATAAATGGTGATTCGGAACGTCTGCGGCCATGCGCTTCCCTTGAGCCTTGAGGGGGTTGTTAGAGCCTGGGTCGGAGTGGGGTGTCTGCAGGAACCACGGCCGGAGGGGGCCACGCCAGGTCAGGGGGAGGCAGGTCGGAGGAAATCTCAGATGGTGTGGGGACATCTGAGGCTGGGCCCTGGGCTCTGCTTGTGGCGGGGAGGGGGGCAGGGAGGGGCCCCGAGCGGGAAGATGGAGGGAGGGCGAGGGGCCAGCTTGTCGTCTGCAGTCCGCCCTGTGACGGGGGCCAGCTGTCCAGGGCCGGCTGGGTCCGCTGTGCCCAGTGCTCAGGCTGGTGTGTGGGGCAGAGGGGGATCAAGCCCTGAGCGTGGAAATGACTGCGGGCCCTGACCCCACCCCCCGGCGTGTGGCCCGCCCCCGGCACCCGCCCACGGCCCCTCCTGTGACTGTGGTGCCCCGCGGCACTGCGCCGGCCAGCGGGTCGGCTTGGCCTTGAAGGTTCCACCTCAGAGCAGAGGCCCGGCTGCCATGTGACCAGCCCTTGCCACAGAGACCACTTCCGAGCAGCACGCCTGGGGCTGCCACAGAGCAATGGGGGGTAACGCCTGGGTTTGCAGACAAACAAGCAGAGACTGTTTTCAGATCTGATTTGAGCTTGTGGTGGAGGGGGTGGGATTGTGGTGGAGGGGGTGGGATTGTGGTGGAGGGGGTGGGATTGTGGTGGAGGGGTGGGGGGGAGATTGTGGAGGAGGGAGGTGGGATGGGGGAGATTGTGGAGGAGGGAGTGGGGGGGAGATTGTGGAGGAGGGAGGTGGGATGGGGGAGATTGTGGAGGAGGGAGGTGGGATGGGGGAGATTGTGGAGGAGGGAGGGGATGGGGGAGATTGTGGAGGAGGGAGGTGGGATGGGGGAGATTGTGGAGGAGGGAGGTGGGATGGGGGAGATTGTGGAGGAGGGAGTTGGGGGAGATTGTGGAGGAGGGAGGTGGGATGGGGGAGATTGTGGAGTAGGGAGGGGATGGGGGAGATTGTGGAGGAGGGAGGGGATGGGGGAGATTGTGGAGGAGGGAGGTGGGATGGGGGAGATTGTGGAGGAGGGAGGTGGGATGGGGGAGATTGTGGAGGAGGGAGTTGGGGGAGATTGTGGAGGAGGGAGGTGGGATGAGGGTGATTGTGGAGGAGGGAGGTGGGATGAGGGTGATTGTGGAGGGAGTGGGGGGGGAGATTGTGGAGGAGGGAGTGGGGGGGAGATTGTGGAGGAGGGAGGTGGGATGGGGGAGATTGTGGAGGAGGGAGTGGGGGGGAGATTGTGGAGGAGGGAGGTGGGATGGGGGAGATTGTGGAGGAGGGAGTGGGGGGGAGATTATGGAGGAGGGAGGTGGGATGAGGGTGATGGTGATTGTGGAGGAGGGAGGTGGGGGGGAGATTGTGGAGGAGGGAGGTGGGATGGGGGAGATTGTGGAGGAGGGAGGGGATGGGGGAGATTGTGGAGGAGGGAGGTGGGATGGGGGAGATTGTGGAGGAGGGAGGTGGGATGAGGGTGATTGTGGAGGAGGGAGGTGGGATGGAGGAGATTGTGGAGGAGGGAGTGGGGGGGAGATTGTGGAGGAGGGAGGTGGGATGGGGGAGATTGTGGAGGAGGGAGTGGGGGGGAGATTATGGAGGAGGGAGGTGGGATGAGGGTGATTGTGGAGGAGGGAGGTGGGGGGGAGATTGTGGAGGAGGGAGGTGGGATGGGGGAGATTGTGGAGGAGGGAGGGGATGGGGGAGATTGTGGAGGAGGGAGGTGGGATGGGGGAGATTGTGGAGTAGGGAGGGGATGGGGGAGATTGTGGAGGAGGGAGGGGATGGGGGAGATTGTGGAGGAGGGAGGTGGGATGGGGGAGATTGTGGAGGAGGGAGGGGATGGGGGAGATTGTGGAGGAGGGAGGGGATGGGGGAGATTGTGGAGGGGGATGGGGGAGATTATGGAGGAGGGAGGGGGGAGATTGTGGAGGAGGGAGGTGGGATGGGAGAGATTGTGGAGGAGGGAGGGGATGGGGGAGATTGTGGAGGAGGGAGGTGGTATGGGGGAGATTGTGGAGGAGGGAGGTGGGGGGGGAGATTGTGGAGGAGGGAGGTGGGGGGGAGATTGTGGAGGAGGGAGGTGGGATGGGGGAATTTGTGGAGGAGGGAGGTGGGATGGGGGAGCTCGTGCAGGAGGGAGGTGGGATGGGGGAGCTCGTGCAGGAGGGAGGTGGGATGGGGGAGCTCGTGCAGGAGGGAGGTGGGATGGGGGAGATTGTGGAGGAGGGAGGCGGGATGGGGGAGATTGTGGAGGAGGGAGGGGATGGGGGAGATTGTGGAGGAGGGAGGTGGGATGGGGGAGATTGTGGAGGAGGGAGGGGATGGGGGAGATTGTGGAGGAGGGAGGTGGGGGGAGATTGTGGAGGAGGGAGGGGATGGGGGAGATTGTGGAGGAGGGAGGTGGGGGGGAGATTGTGGAGGAGGGAGGTGGGATGGGGGAATTTGTGGAGGAGGGAGGTGGGATGGGGGAGCTCGTGCAGGAGGGAGGTGGTGGGCCAGGCCCAGGTGGGTCTGGGGGAGCAGGGGGGAGCGCCTGCCCGGAGGCTGGGCCTGCAGTGACTGCTGCTGTCAGTCACCTGGGAGCAGCTGCCTGGCGCCTCGGCCAGGCGCGGGGAGCTCAGGCGGCCGACCCACGGCCTGGGGGCAGGGCCCCTGCAGGTCCCTGGAAGGAGCAGCTGCCTGAGGCCACGGTTCTCTGTTCGGCAAGAACAAGCTTTCGCGTCCCGGGAGACGGGCACGCTCTCGCCAGCTGCCCCTCCGCGGCGCCCCCCCCCACTTCCCCCCCCCCCCGTGGAGGCCGGGAGGCCGGCCCGCGTGGGGCCGCTGCGGGGACTTTCCCGCAGGTGGGCCCGGAACCCCGTACCTGCGCCCCAGGCGGGAGGGACTTTCCGGCCTCGTCCTGTGGGAGGCTCCTCTCTGGGAAAGTTCTCAAATGAGCTGTCGAGGAGGTGCGCCGGGGCCCGGCCCAACTCAGGAGGTGCAAAACAGCCGCTCTGCCGCCCCAGCCCGCCGGCGCTGCCAGGCCTGTGTGCGTGTGCACACGTGTGCGTGTGCGTGCCTGTGTGTGCATGCGTGTGCACACGTGTGCCTGTGCACACGTGTGTGTGCTGTGTGTGGTGCACGCACACGTACGTGTGTCTGTGCTCACTCCACCTTTACACACCTGGCGGCCACCTGTCCGGGGGCTGCCCGGCCCCGTCTGAGGCCACCACGTGCTCCAGGGACAGTCGGCTGGACCATCATCTTCTCTGTTCGGCGGAGCTGGGGCGCGCCCTTGCCCAGGCTCCCGAGCAGCCGCACGCTCCGGCTTGTGGGCCGGTGACACGCCACGCACACGGACACGGCCCGCACATGCTCCCCGCCCGGCACCTGGAGAGGGCGGACCCGCTCGGCGGCACGGCTGGGTGTGGCCAGCCCGGGAGCCGGATGGGCCTGGGTGAAGGGCTGTGCCCAGCCCCATCCGGGCTCCCGCGCCGTGTCTCCACCTGGCCGTCCCTCTCCTCCCACCAAGGCCGGCCGTGTGGGGTCAGGGCTCCCGTGTGGACTGGGGACACTGGCCTCCCACACCTGCTTCCCGGCTGCAGCCCACGCCACTCCACTGCCCACCCCGCCGGCCGAGCATCGGCCTGGAGCCGGACCCTCCGCAGCCGAGGCTGAAGGAGGCCGACCAGGGCCTGTCTCCTGCCTGTGCCTCGGCTCCTCCTGGGCTCTGGGCGCCTTCTGTGAGGGGGGCTGTCACGCTGGGCCCCTGCCCCCTGAGGGTCTGCCCCAGGGGAGGGACGGTGTCCAGAGGAGCGAGCGTGAGGGCCCGGCATCTGTCCGGGCGGGGCGGAGCCGCGGGCTCCACCTCCGGGCGGGACGGCGTGGGCGGGCTGGTGTGCAGGTGGGCGCAGACCGGACAGCGGGACCCGCGCTGGGGCGGGGCGGGGCGGGGCGGGGGTCCTCACTCTGGCCAGGTCTGCACGGGCTGGGAGGGCCGAGCCTGCGGTAGTTGAGGGTGTCCTCGGTCCTCCTCTGCCTCCTCCCGGCCCCTCCCCCAGCCTTTATAGTCACATCCTGCAAGGAAAACCCACAGACTCCTGCCCAGCTGCGAGGCAGAGATGTGTGTGGGTGCTCAGCGGCCCCGGGCACCGCCGTCCGCCCTGCTGCTCCTGGGGCTGGCGCTGGGCTCCGCCGCCACGCTCACCTGCACCGGGGACACCTACCCCCGGGGCAACAAGTGCTGCCACGACTGCCGGCCAGGTGAGCGGCCGGGCCGGGCCTGAGGAGGGGAGGGACCCGGAGGGGCTGTGGGCAGGCCGGGAGGGGGAGGGCTGTGGGGTCACGGTGACAGCGTGGGGGACGCTCAGGGCGGTGAGGGACTGGGGCCGGGCCGGTCTCTCGACCTCCCCCTGCCCCACAGGGTTCGGCATGGTGCAGCGCTGCACCTCCGCCCAGGACTCCGTGTGCCGAGAGTGTGCCCCCGGCTACTACAACGAGGCCACCAACTACGAGCCCTGCAAGCTCTGCACGCGGTGCAACGAGCGTGAGCCCCCCACCGGCCGCAGCCGCAGCCCCAAACCCCAAACCACAGCGGGGGTCCCCGGCGGCTCCCTCCTCCGGGGGCGGGACCAGGCAGGGCGGCGGGCCGACGGGCTGGCACGTGCCGACGGGAGTTCTGGACGCGGGTGGGGGGGAGCCAGGCGGCCACGTGGCCAGGCCGGGCGCAGCGTCCGGGGCAGAGGGAGTGAGGAGCCACCGGCCTCGAGGGAGCCGCGGGCCGGAGGGAGGGGCTTTGGGCGTGGCTGGTCCTGCAGCCCCCTCTGCCCCCAGAAAGCGGGAGCGAAACCAGGCAGGCATGCACCCCCACGAGCGACACCGTGTGCAGCTGCCGGCCCGGCACCCAGCCCCGCGACAACAGCTTCAAGCGAGGAGTCGGTGAGCCAGCAGGGCCCTGGGCCGTGCCCCCACCATGCTGCCTCCCACTGCCAGCCCTCCCGACTGGCCCAGTGCCCCCCGCCCCGGGCCGTGCCAGGATGGGTGCGGGGTGGGGCTCCGGGTCGGGGCCCGTGGGTGGCACTCAGGCAGGAAGGCTTCTGGGGCCGAGGGGGAGCCAGCTGCACAGCCTGGCGCCACCATCGTCTTCGTCGTCTTCGTCTTCATTGCAGACTGTACCCCGTGCCCCACCGGACACTTCTCCCCGGGCAACAACGAGGCCTGCAGACCCTGGACCGAGTGAGTGTCCCCCGCGTGGCCCACCGCCCGCTCCGCCCGGCCCCCGGCATCCCTGCCGGCTGCATGGGGGGGAGGGGGGGTTAGAAACCATCCCGGGACCCAGGACTGGGGCTGGGAGCTGTGCGAGGACTTCATGGTGGGCAGGGGTTGGGGTGAAGGGCTGGGAGGAGCCAGCCGGGAGCAGAGTGAGCGAGGGGATGTGGGGTGAGCAGGCCCTGGAGAACCCGAGGGTGGGGCCAGGCTGAGGGGTGGCAGGGACGCAGGCTCCTCCGTCCTGGCCAGTCCCGGGCGTGGGGTCCCTCGGGAGGAGGAGGGCTGTCTGAGCCGGACAACACCGCCCACAGCTGCGGCTTGGCGGGGAAGCACACCCTTCAGGCCGCCAGCAGCAGCTCTGACGCCGTCTGCGAGGACAGGACGCCCCCTGCCCCCCAGCCCTCGAAGACCCCGGCCCCCCCAGCCCGGCCCCCCACCGCCCGGCCCCCCACCGCCCGGCCCTCCACCGCCTGGACCCCGACCTCACAGCCGCCCACCAGCCCCCCCACAGAGCCCCCCAGGGGTAAGGCGCCGGCCTCACCAGCAGGGTCCTAGCCGCTGGGAGGGCGGGTGGAGACGGGGTGGCCGGGCTGCCCTGGCCTCCGCGGTGGACCCCATACAGCGCTGCTCCCCGCAGGCCCCCAGCTGGCCGCTGTCCTGGGCCTGGGCCTGGGGCTGGGCCTGCTGGCCCCCGTGGCTGCCGCCCTGCTCCTGCTCCTGCACTACAGAGCCAGGAGGCCGTCCGCCGGTGAGTGCGGTGCGGCCCAGCTGATGCCTGAAGGCTGAGGCTGAGGGGCTCCCCTCTGCCCCTCCCCTCCCCAGGAGACCATGACTCTCACCTCCGCCCCCTCCCCAACCCTCCCCAGGAGGCCATGGCCTCTGACCTCCGCCCCCTCCCCTCCCCAGGAGGCCATGACCTCTGACCTCCGCTCTCTTCCCTCCCCTCCCCAGGAGGCCATAGCCTCTGACCTCTGCCCCCTCCCCTCCCCAGGAGGCCATGGCTCTCCCCTCCGCCCCCTCCCCTCCCCAGGAGGCCATGACCTCTGACCTCCGCTCTCTCCCCTCCCCTCCCCAGGAGGCCATGGCCTCTGACCTCTGCTCTCTCCCTCCCATCCCCAGGAGGCCATGGCTCTCCCCTCCGCCCCCTCCCCTCCCCAGGAGGCCATGGCCTCTGACCTCCGCCCCCTCCCCTCCCCCGGAGGGCATGGCCTCTGACCTCCGCCCCCCCCCCCCCCCCGGCAGGCATGGCCTCTGGCCCCCCCCCTCTCCCCTCCCCAGGAGGCCATGGCCTCTGACCTCCGCCCCCTCCCCTCCCCAGGAGGCCATGGCCTCTGACCTCCGCTCTCTCCCCTCCCCAGGAGGCCATGGCTCTCACCTCCGCCCTCTCCCTTCCCCAGGAGGCCATGGCCTCTCCCCTCCGCTCCCTCCCCTCCCCAGGAGGCCATGGCTCTCACCTCCGCCCCCTCCTCTCCCCAGGAGGCCATGGCTCTCCCCTCCGCCCCCTCCTCTCCCCAGGAGGCCATGGCCTCTGACCCCTCCGCCCCCTCCCCTCCCCAGGAGGCCATGGCTCTCACCTCTGCCCCCTCCCCTCCCCAGAAGGCCATCGCCTCTGACCTCCGCTCCCTCCCCTACCCTCCCCAGGAGGCCATGGCCTCTGACCTCCGCCCTCTTCCCTCCCCTCCCTAGGAGGCCATGACCTCTGACCTCCGCTCCCTCCCCTACCCTCCCCAGGAGGCCATGGCCTCTGACCTCCGCCCTCTTCCCTCCCCTCCCTAGGAGGCCATGACCTCTGACCTCCACCCTCTCCCCTCCCCTCCCCAGGCGGCCATGGCCTCTGACCTCTGCCCTCTCCCCTCCCCAGGAGGCCATGGCCTCTGACCTCCGCCCTCTCCCCTCCCCTCCCCAGGAGGCCATGGCCTCTGACCTCCGCTCTCTCCCCCCCAGGCTTCCGGAAGCCCATCCAGGAGGAGCACTCGGACGCCCACTCCACGTTGGCCAAGCTCTGAGCACGACCTGGGGCGGCTGTGCCCCCTCAGGCCAGGGGGTGGGTGCCCCAGGCACAGGCCGCCCCCCTCGGTACCCGTTACCCCGTCGCTGTCACCTCATCCTCCTGACCCCCCGTGCCCGGCTCCCAGCGCTGTCCCTGCCCGCACCATTCTCGGTGCCTCTGGGCCGGCACCTGGGCCCTATGTATGCTGTGCATACTCCCCGCCCAGGTGGTAACCCCAATAAACGCTGCCGGCAAATGTGGGCTGTCTGGTGTCCATGCCGGGACCCGCATTCCTGGGGGCTGGGACCCGCCCCCGGCTGGCGCTGAGGCGGGTGTGGGGGGCGGAGGGGGCTCTGGTGAGCCACTCGGCCGGCACTCCGCATGCAGCGGGCACGGGCTACACCTGTGCCCACCCGAGGGGGCCCCTCGGGCAGCATCCGGGGGCGCAGCGCCCCCTCCGTGTCCCTCCTGTGCGTGCCGCCTCTGGGAACTGAAGGCGGACGTGACAGGAAGCCGGCACCTGGCCGTGGAAACGCTGAAGTGAGCAAGACCACAAGCCACGGCGGGAGGTGGGGAGACACGCAGGAGCTGCCGAGAGGGAACCGGAATGCGGGTCCCAGTGCCTGAGGGGGCGTGGGGGCCGTGCCTCAGGGAGCCACGGGCGCACTTGGCAAAGACCGGCTCAGGGACACCTGCTCACGCCCCGCCCCCGCCTGGCCCTGCCGGTCCCGCGGCCAGGCCTGCCATCTGCTGGGCGTCCTGCCCGGGGCCGCAGGGGCCTCTGGGCGCACACAGGCCCGACCGACCGACCGACCGCAGTGCGTGCGGCTGGGGCCATCGCTCTGGCGCTGACGGAGCCCCGGTGCCCCCAAACCCCGGCCCGGCCTCTGACCTTTCCCTTCTCAAACCTCTGACTCCGCCCTGAACCTCCGGCGGCGAAGGGAAGGAGCCGTCATCCTCCCGTTATCGCACTGAGAGAACCGGGGACAGGGGCCCCCGCGTGGGGGGACCAGACCTCAGGGTTCCTCCCCAAACCCACCCAGCCCAGCTACCCCACATTGCCACCCCCACATCGCACCCCGTCCGTGCCGGGCTCTGCCGACAGCCCTGATGTCCTCTTCTCCGGGCCCCGCCCCCGTCCCCGGCGGGTGCTGAGCTGTCCCCCCTCAATCCCGGGTCCCCCCCGCCCCGCTCTCCCTGCCCCTGCCCTTCCGTTACGGCAGACTCCCCCGCGGGCCTCACGCCGCCTGGGAGCTGACGTACACGACAGAAAAACACGAGGCTCCTGAGCGGGTGGGACGGGGCCCCTGCCCCTCGGAAACCACAGGCCTAGGCCTCCCCGGGCGGCAGGAAGGAAGCTGCGGGCGCGGGCGCGGCCGCGTCGGCTGTTGTTCTTGGCCTGAAGGGCCGTGCTCCCCGCGAGGGCTGTCGACACCCAAAGCCTGTGGCTTCTGTGGCCGCAGGTGAGCCGGCCCAGCCCGCACAGCTCCAGGGGGCTTTCCTTCCTGTCTCTGCCAGCCGGCTGCCCTGCCCCTCCACACACACACACACACACACACACACACACACCATGAGCCCGTTCCAGAAGGTTCCAGCGCCCCTGCTCCCGGAAGGACCTGCTCAAACAAGCACCCACCGCGGGGGTTTAGAATGGCTTTGGCCACAGAGGACAGGTGCTTCCCAGAGCTGGTGACGGTGCGCACACAGACCTGGCCTCCCCTGCCTTCGGAATGGGCAGCCCTGGCCACTGTGGCTCAGTGGGCAGAGCGCCGGCCTGCAGGCCCAAGGGTCCCGGGTTCAATTCTAGTCAAGGGCACACACCTTGGTTGTGGCTCCTCCCCGGCCCGTTCTCTCTGTCTCTCCCTCTCTCTCCCACTCTCTCTGAAAACCTGTGGGAGAACGTCCTCAGGTGAGGAGAATGAGCAGAGGCAGGAGGTCCGCTCGGAGCACCTTTACCTGGCGTTCCCTCCCAACCCACTGGAGCTGGACAGAGAGCTCAGCGCTCCGGACCCCTGGCCTCCTCACCCTCTGAGACTCTGGCAGCCGGGACCACAGCCCTCCCCACAGAGCAAGAGATCAAACCCAAAGGCCACCATGGGCCAAACAAACAAGGCTTTCTAGTGTGTGGTTGCATACGGCTAATACAGCCGAAAAAAGCAAAGCTTCCATTTTCATAGGAACGTAGGTTTATCTCGGTAGAGACATGCTGGATACAAAGGGCTGAGATACAGCCATCATTAACATAAAATAGAACATTTCAATAAAAATTAACATTTCTTCTTGAACGTTAACTTACAGACGCTGAGTAACGGCACTAATTCATAAGCATCACGTACGTAACCTACTTTTCTCATTCTTCGAAAGCAAAGTGTTCCCTGTTGTGCTCACCAAATAAGTCAGTCCCACACTAATGACGTGGCCCTCGGCCACCCAGCCATTCGCTGCTGGTGTTAGTGGAGAGGAGTGAGGGAAATGAATGTAACACGATGACAGTCATCGTGGTTATCGAACATTGTAATTCGTTATTAATAACTAGAAGCCCTCGGCCTGGCCTGCGGGGATCGGCCGGAACCGGCTCTCCCACATCCCCCGAGGGGGTCCCGGATTGCAAGAGGGTGGTTCTCGGGTGACACACTCTGGAATCGGGCTCCCTCCTCTCCGGTTCAGGGTGCGTCACCCGAGAACCACAGCTGCCAAGTCACTGCAGCTCGGCAGCTCCTCTGTTGAATGTCTGCCCCCTGGTGGTCAGTGCGCATTATAGTGACCGGTCGGATGGTTGAATGGTCGGCCTGTCACTTAGCTTTTATATAGATAGATTATGTATAACAGGATATTGTAAAAATTGTGAAATTTTTACTAAAACGTTTCTTCCATACCGTTATATTGGCTGGGCCACAGAAATATTCGTTGTGGGCTGCGAGTTTGACATGCTTCCCTTAGAGACTCCTCTCTGAGGTGGGCTCCTGCATCCTGGGACTTGAGAACAAGAGCTGAGCCTATCATGTCCCTCAGAAAAGGAACCACTGCTCCATGCTGGTCTCGGAGGGGCTTGAACAAGGCGCCCTGGGCGGTGTGGCCTCATGGACCAGGGACTTCCCCACACTGTCCCCAGGGAAGCCAGGAGAGCTTTAAAAGCCCATGCCGTGCCCGCCCAGTGGCTCAGTGGTTGAGCGTCGCCTATGAACCAGGAGGTCATGGTTCAATTCCCAGTCAGGGCACGTGCCTGGGTTGTGACTTGATCCCCAGTGTGAGGTCTGCAGAGAATCCATGATTCTCTCTCATCATTGATGTTTCTCTCTCCCTCTTCCTCTTGAAATTTTATATATATATATATATATATATATATATATATATATAATTTTTTTTTAGAGGCCAATGCATGAATTCATGCATGGGTGGGGTCCAGCCAGCTTGGCCAGGGGGAGGGGACATTGGTGGTAGGCCTGCCTGCTGTTCAAACTCCTGGCCGAAGGAACAATTTGCATATTAACCTTTTATTATATGGGATATACACTGAGTGGCGGGAATTATTGTGTGTTCAGAGATCACAATAATATGGCCACTCAGAGTATATATATACTATATAATAAAAGAGAAAAAAAATTAATTGACCATACCTCTGTGATGCCCACCAGCCAATCAGGCATGAGTATGCAAATTATCCTGACAAAGGTGGTGGGTTAATTTGCATACACAGGCACCAGACTGAGAGCAGAGAGGGAGAGCAGGAAGGGAAAACCAAGAGCTCTGGGAGCACAGGGAATGCTGGGAATTGTAGTTCTGGTAGCAGACAGATCTCCTAGACACCAGAGCAAAGTGAGCCCAGAGCAAGTTACTGCCCTGGTGTGGGATGGAGGAAAAGCAAAGGTGAGAGACATAGTAAAATCAGAGTGTCTGGGAAAAATTAAAGGGAAGATATCCCAAAAATTCCAGGAAATCTCCACCAAGGAAGCAAAGAAAAAAAAGCCTCTATTATTCTGTGAGCAACAAACCAAACTGGGTTGGGGTCTCAGACAATTCGCTCATATGATTGCAAAGACAGACAGAAACTCCCGGATTGGAAAGGGGTCCCCTGAGGGCTCCCAGATTGGAGAGGGTACAGGTCGGGCTGAGGGACCCCCCCCCTCACCCCCTGCACGAATCTTTGTGCACCGGACCCCATGCCCATCCCTCTCCCCAGGAAGCGGGAGGTGGGAGGGGGTTCAGCCAGGAGCCAAGGGGTGCAGCGAGGGAACAGTCCTGGGCAGGTTCCATCTGCATGGGGGTCCCCTCTTGAGCCCACCTCTGGGCACTGCCCACCCTCCGTGACTCAGAGCTCCCTCTTCACCCACATCCGGAGCCCACCCTGCTCACACCCATGACTCCGGGCCTGGTGGCCACAGGTT